>JAKCPI010007572.1:0-26865 GCA_023213315.1 Euborellia annulipes
GCTGTGTATAGTTTGGCTTTCAATATTATTGATCATATAATGTTATGTTGTTGAGACTGATAAATGCACTATCTATTGCCATAGGCTTAGCGCTTATTCACCAATAGATGAATTAGATTTTTGCAATTTTCCAAAAATCCAAATTGTCCCAATGTACCTCTTGGGTGAGGTAGATTTGGACAGTGAAGAGGCAGATGTGGACAAAAACAATTTGTTTTGTTCTAAAAAAATAATTTGGTGAATAAAGGTGGCACAATCTAACACAGTGGTTCCCCAACCCTTTCTGGAAGCTGACTAACACCTATCGCCCCCCTTTTCATTTTCATTGTATGTCTAATTTTAATCTAAAGTGTAAATAATAATGCAGTTTTATTATTTTAAACCATTTTGTTACCGTAGATATCAGTAGCGTAGCCAGGATTTCTGCTTGGGGGGGGTTCATAAAACTTTTGGGCCCCCCAAAAGTTTTATGAACCCCCCTTCTCCAAGAAACTTAAAGTGGAGAAATTTTTTTAGATAATATAATAATTATAAATAAAAAAAAATAAAAAAAATTTTTTTTTCTTGAAATAAAAAATAATTTTAATACAAAATTCGCAAATATTAGAGATTTTTGCAATTATTTATAAGTTTTTTTGTTAGATTTTAGAATTTATGAGAGTTAATAAAATAATTATTTAAAAAAAAAAATCATTAGGAAAAACAATAGGTATTTTTTTGTTTTGGAGAAGGCTTTGGGGGGGGGCGGCCCCCTGCCCCCCCTGAATACGCCACTGGTAGATATATACAGAGGCGTACCGAGGCAGTTGGGGGCCTGGGGCGGCACTAGAAGAGGGGGCCTTATATTGAATTTTTTTTTTTTGGGGGGTGCTTATCTTTAAATATCCCTCTCCTCCATACACAAAAATATTTTTAAAATACCGTATATCCCTGAACCCCAAGGGCCCCGGGGCCTCTCAAAGGGAAATTTTCATTAAATTTTCTTTTTACTTGAGCCCTGAGGGCCCCGGGGCCTCTCAAAGAGAAATTTTCATTAAATTTTGTTTTTACTTGAGCCCTGAGGGCCCCGGGGCCTCTCAAAGAGAAATTTTCATTAAATTTTCTTTTTTTCATCTAAATTTTCCCATTTTTACTCGAGCCCTGAGGGCCCCGGGACCTCTAAAAGGGAAATTTTCATTAAATTTTTTTTATAAATATATGGGGGCCTATGCCGGCTCGGGGCCTGGGGCGGACCGCCCCCTCGCCCCCCTCGGTACGCCACTGGATATATAAAAACAGCCAACGCAGTTTTATCTGTTCACTCTTAACTGTTGTAGTAACTGTTGTACAGTAGCACCAAAAACACATGATTTGAAATTTTGTCGCTTAGGTGGTTTCTGAAATAAACGATTCACTTAAAAAAGAGAAAAAAATACAAATTAAAATCAATTAGTAAGATTACAATATCAATCAATATATCAGGTCGGATATATTCCACAATCAGGACTGCAGACAGGGGAGGCAAAGGGGAGCTATTGCGTTCCCACCTTAAAATTCTAATAAAAAATAATTTTCATGGTTAAAATTTCAATTAAAAAAATCATTTTCTTGAATTTTTTTTTTTGCTCAGGGGAGCGGGCCTTTTAATCTCAAATCAATCTTTTTCACGACTCAGGATAGCTAATAAAAATATACGATAATAAAAAAAAAACGTTTTAAAAAAAATGCTTTTATTTAAATCGAACTAAAAAGAGATAAATAATTTAATTCAATTGTTCTTGTTAAAATTGTTGAATATTTATAACTTAAAATAAAAGCGTGGGGCGCTTCGAAATTATTCCGAGGGTATAGACAATTCGCCAATATCAATGAGCGCCCCCTACGCTTTTATTTTTAGGATTTATAAATATTCAACAATTTTAACAAAAATTAATTAAATTATTTATCTCTTTTTAGTTCGATTTAAATAAAAGCATTTTTTTATTGCTATTTTTTATTTTTAATCTTTTGCCGGTCTTTTTTATTATTATAGAGTATTAAAAGCGTGAGGCATCAAATAAAGTACCACATTAGTTTGGTATATTTTTTGGTACAAACCCAACTGATGGAATTGGCGTCATCAAAAAATGACCCTTAAATATCAAATTTCCCACCTCTAGCTCTGCATCGAAAAGTCTTTCGAAATTAGATTAATACGCGAGGAGGTTTCAAATAAAGTACCACATTAGTTTGGTATATTTTAGTTAGTGGGGCGGGGCTCGTCAAATCTGTCTGCGGCCCTGTCCACAATATAATATCTTAAATATTATATATAATTTCTTATTTATCCGTACTGTCCCACATGTGCCTCGCGCTAGATGATCTAATCTACCTCAATCATGTTTATAAACAAAATGAGGCTATACAAATAGCTAAAATAAATAATTACATCTGCATGTGCCGACATAGTAAGAATAAACAAGTCTACTTATCTCTAATATTTCAACTCTCTTAATTCGAAACGGTCTTATGAAAAATAATCGACCTCAAACGATTTCCGTTTTTTTTACAACGCAGGACAAATATAGTTGTAGCAACGTGTAACTAGCTATGGCGTAGCTTGACGCTGTTAAAATTTTTCTAAAACAAAATGGGCACTTAATGCACCCTAATGGTCAAAGAGTACAATCTAACTTTACATTTAGTAGCGCTAAAATACGAATGTCCCAATGTGCCTCGTGTCCCAATGTCCCGCCCTCTCCCCCTACATGTCGACACAAAAAATCTGAGTGTGACCAGCACAGTACACAACATTCGATTACCGAAGGTAAGAGAAGTTGTGTGCTGTGCGCCAGTCACACCAGATTTTTTAAAGCAGTTTGGGGATTTTAAAATAACCACACGATTTCACTCTAATTTTCAAATGGTTTCTAAAATTACAATAGCCCACGGGGCGTGGTGTAGAGGTTAGCGTGCTAACCTCATATACCAAACGTCGCGGGTTCGGACCCCAGGCAGTCCGATGATTTTATTTAGCCATCTGGATACCAGATGGCTTAAATAAAAATGCCTGGACCCTAATATATATATATTCATAAATAACGGTTATCGTAAATGTCTTATATGGCCTGAGCTGCCGAAAAGACTGTGTGAATGTGTGTGTGAGTGTGAGTGAGAAAAAAGTGTGAATGTTTTTTTAAAAAAAAAAAAAAAAATAAATAAAATTACAATACATTTGTATATGGTTTTTTTCAAAGACTTACTAAATTTTGCATGTTTTTGTTTATGTAATTTGCTTCCCTACACATTTACAGTGTTGACATCTTGATTGCTTTAAGTCTAATATATAAGCTTAAAGACTAAATTCGATTATACGTAATTTTATAAAATTTATTAGACAACATTCTTAATTTTGTTGTCGGAAACCAATCCAAAATTCCATTCATTACTCTGGCTATATTAGATATTTATATGTAGAGAGAGAGCTCTTCTTCTAATAAACTTAAAATACATATAAAGCTAGGCCACGAAATTGAAGGGTTCGAAGGGCGTGCAATAGGATAAACCAACCAACCCTTCGGGATCATCAGCCCTTGGACCACCCCATCCACCACCCGCTTAGATAGATCATGAATATTCATTCCAGAAAACCAACCCTTTGTCCTTTCTCCCTCCCTCTCTCTCTCTTAGCCTGCCAACAGAAAACTCTCTCTTTCTACTAACAGAAAAAAAAAAGAATTTTTATCAAAATAACAGAGACGTTGTTGTTTAAATAAAAATATTTTAATTATAAATCTTTTTTCAAAAAATAAAAAAAAAAATTATTCACGAAAAAAGAGAGTTCCGTTTGTGTCGGTGTATTTTATAGCTGGTAAAGGAAAAGGAATGGAGAAATAGAACCTAGAGATGGAAGGATACTTACACGTATTAGAAAAAAGTAGATTTATAGCTGGATAAAAGTTGTTAAAGTGTATCAGGATGAAGAAAGAGAAGCAGCTAGTATTATTTCGTTTATTTCATGCCCATTAGGCTGACGTTTCGGTCTCGGTCGAGACCATCTTCAGAGCTTGACAGCCCATAAGCTCTGAAGATGGTCTCGACCGAGACCGAAACGTCAGCCTAATGGGTATGAAATAAACGAAATAATACTAGCTGCTTCTCTCTCTTCATCCTGATACACTTTAACTTACACGTATTGGTCAATTTTACTTTCTCTTACCTCTACATATGTTAATATATAGATGGTTTCATTTCAAAAATTCGATGTCGAGATTTTGATGGATATACGTTTTGAGGTCCCCTGATTCAGTTTTCGCGACATGGTCTGTCTCTGTGTGTGGGGGTGTGTGTGTGTTCAATTACAAGCTTGAAGGAATTGAGCTATGAGGCTGAAATTATATATTTAAGTTGTGTACCCTCCTGGACCGTGAATATAAGATTAGGAGGGGACGGGAGCCTTCCCGGGAGTCAGCAGCCAGATAAAATAAAAAACGTTATGTCCGACGTTTCGAGCGCTAGTCGCACTCATCTTCAGGGCAAGCAGAATTGTCAAAAATAAGTACAGGTGGTTTCTGTTTGACAATTCTGCTTGCCCTGAAGATTAATGCGATGAAACTTCGGCGACAGGTTAACAAAATATAAATATTTTCCCATACTTATAAATTTTACATCTTGAAATTCGCCCTCGGGGCTTGGTGAAGAGGTTAGCGTGCTAACCTCGTATACCAAACGTCGCGGGTTCGGACCCCAGGCAGTCCGATGATTTTTTATTTAAGCCATTTGGATACCAAATGACTTAAATAAGAATGCCTGGACCCTAAATAATAATATATATACATAACGGTTATCGTCAAAAGTCTTTTTTTTTAATTAAAAACATTCACACTTTTTCCTCATTCACACTCACACTCATTCACACAGTCTTTTCGGCAACTTAGGCCATTTAAGACTTTAGACGATATCCGTTAATGATTATTATAATTATTGGGGTCCAGGCATTTTTATTTAAGTCATTGTCAAAAGTCTTAAATGGCCTAAGTTGCCGAAAAGACTGTGTGAATGTGTGTGTGAATGAGAAAAAAGTGTGAAAAATAATGTAGGGTCTATATCTTGAAATTGGAATGTAGCGTAAGCTTACTGTCGGAAACTAAATATGAAGATAAGAGAAAGTTGTGTGATGTGCTACCTGTCACACCAGATTTTTTTTTTTTTTCAATTGAGATATTTTGTCTATTGTGTCTAAACTGATTTGCATTATTCATTTGTTTTTGCTTAACCTTTTCACATTTAGAAGTTTTGTCACTAATCTTGGACCATATTTTATTATAATCCGATTGATTCTCACACATAATGAGCAAGTCTATTATTTTTCTATTAAATTGGTTTAATTATTAACAACATCACCTATAGATATGTGATATATATATACTTTTGTAGAAACTCTCTCTCACTTTGTGTTTTGTTATTATATATTCGTAATATTATTAAGGAATGAATTATAAAGCGGTGATCAAATTTGTTAGATATCTCTTCTCTCTCTCTCTCTCTCTCACTACCTTAACTTACCCTTCTCTCTCCTGCCATTTTGAAACAGTATCTCTCTGTATGTTTGTCGCTATCTCCGTTTCTCTATCTATCTATCGTTCTATGTCAGTCATATATATTCGTTCAGGGATTTACACCTCATGTATACATTTGGAACTCCCCCCTCCCCCTCTTTGACTCTCCTCCTATCAGCTCCTAGGGCACTACGACCATCCAGGGAGCCATACCATTAATATAGACCGCTACTTCCGCCCCCACCCGACCGACCCCGGGCTTCATTTCCACCCCCCCACACAACAACAACAACATCATCGTCATCTTGTATTCATATGACTTAGATTATATATTAGTTGGGTATTATTAGCCAATGTGCTTGCTTATTTTTTTTTTTTGTATTTCATTCATTCATTCATTTTGTCCCTCTCACTCGCATTCTTCTTAATTATGAATAAATGTATTTTTTTTTTATTATTACGTATTTAAAAAATTGCACAGCACACAATTTTCGATTACTGGAAGTATGTTACGCCAGATTGTCTTTTTTTTGTGTCGAAAAAATTAAAAAAAAAAACTGAAATCAGTAAAGTCTAGTACTTTTTGACCGATTTTGATTAAAAGTGTATTTTCAAGCCCTAGGTGGGTGTCTAACTTAAATATAAACTATCAAACTCATAGCTCAATTCCTTCATGCTTAAAATTGAACACAGACACACAGACAGGCCATGTCGCGAAAACCACTTTTTTGTATTCAGGGGACCTCAAAACATGTATATCCGTCAAAATCTTGACATCGAATTTTGAAATGAATCCAATACTTTCTCTCTCTATATATTAACATATATAGAGGTAAGAGAAAGTAAAAATGTAACTGGAAGCTTTTATGCGACTGGTCCGAGTCAAGTGACTGACTTATTTTTGTATATCGGCGACTGTAATTTTCGGAAATTTTTTTTGGCTTGTTGAAATATCTTTTAGAAGCCTCCGGCAGAAACTTTTGATTTTATTTTTAACATATTCTACAGAAGTTATATATTTGTTATTAATTTAATAGGAGAATTAAATTCACAAGGTTGTATGGTATGTGAATTTAATTCTCCTATTAAAGCATAATGTTTCAACTAGAGCCAACGGTTACCAGTTTAAAATTAATTTGTTATTAAATAAAGAATTCTTTATAAAACAGCCTGTATGGGTGCAAGAGCAGCAAGGAAAATTTAAAGGCCTTAAAGGGTCATATTTAGTGAAAGTAAATGATAGATTATTAAGAAGAAATAGGATTTTTATTAAAGTTCGGAAAAATGGAAAAGATAAAGAGAGAGACGAGGAAGAAGATGACTTTAAGTGGAGGCAGGATAGTTTCAGAAAAGAAGAGAGCAGAGAATGGGGAAGAAAATATGGAACGATATCAAGAGGTTAGAGGAGATTGTTATGAGTAGAATTCAAGATTTAGAAGATTAAAATGAGAATATGAATGGGAAGTCAGGAAGAAGATTATTGAAAAGAAGTTTATAGTATTAGTTGTATTCTTTGTTAAAATTAACACCTTCAACCTTTTGCTCTACCTCTTGCATACATTTCAATTTTGTGTCCGTAGATTCAAACCCTTACATATGGACCCTGTTACGCATTAGTGTGTCAAGCGCCAACTACCGAGATTTGAGAAAATTAACATTAAAGTTTTTTGTTTTCATTAGATTATATATAATTTTTTTTGTCAATTGTGTAAGTAACATTAAATATAAATTTATTTAGGACATATTTCATAAAAAATACTATTAATTATAGTGCTTGACACACTAATGCGTACAGTGTCCATATATCTATTGCATTTTTTTTAAATCCAAAGTTGATTCCTGTAACAATATTCTTTTTAATCTTTGATCTCTTTCTCCTATCACAATTTTGAAAAGAAGATTATAGCATTAGTTGTATTCTTTGTTAACATTTTGTAAAAGAAGGAAGATGTTGTAAAGGTTGTTATGGTTATGTTATATATTTGTTATTAATTAAAGAATTCTTTATAAAACATTTCCTATAGGCTACATGTTAAATTTCAATTTGTTAATAATTAATTACACGATAACCCTTCGGCCATGGGCGTCCGCAGGGGGGGGCAACCAGGCACTTGCCCCCCCCCCCTGGAAAATTAAAATGATACAAAAAAATGTATAAAACAAAAAAAAAAATACAAAAAAACCTTTCACAGTATACATCCACCTTGCCGCGGTGAGAAAGCTTTAAATACTAAGAGATGTATAACATTATTAATATCAAAATACGTTTTTTTTAACTTATCTGGAAGTGACTTGCCCCCCCCACCTGCAAAAAATCCTTGCCCCACCCTGCAAAAAATCCTGCGGACGCCCTTGCCTTCGGCAGATCTGCTTCAAAAAATTATTTTATACATATTTGATAGTGATTAATAACATATTAAAAAAAATTAACTTTTAATCTTTATAAGTGCCTTAATGTGCGAACAACCTTAATAATTCATTTAAAAAAAACACAGTATTTTCGGGCGAAAGATTCAAATGTGGCCTCCTGAACTCTCCTATAATAAATTTTCACAATTCACTCTCCATCATATATATTTAGAGAGATTAATTTCATATCTCTCTCTCTCTATGCCCATTTATCTAGTTATTAATATAATAATAATCAATGCAAAAGAAGAGAGAATAAAAAATTAAAAAAAGAGTGAAGAAAATGAAATAAAATAGCGCTCTCTCTCTCTCTCTGACTGGAACTGGATATCCATCCAAATTATTCCATGTAATGCTAGCCAGCTAGTAGTTAATACTTGATTATACAATATTCAATGTCAGTTAATGAGGCTAAATTAATTACACACACACACACATTTAATAATAACTATTTTCTACAACTATTGATTCAAATTATCTATTTTTATATGATTATTATTATTATTATTTGATTATATATGTATATACTCTGAGGGAGGGTATTTAATAAATTATTTAATAGACATTCTCATATTATATTCAAACTAGTTACCCCCTCCCCCCCCTTTATGTTAATGTCATATTTTTTTAAGGTGGAACTTTTATTTGATATCCTCAAATTTTTTCGCCCTTCTATTCGCGTTACCAGTTGTGACGTCAAGGCTGTGACGCTAAAATCCGTGACGTCACAAGCCGTGACGACAAAATAGGAAAGTTGAAATTTAATATATATGACTAGAAAAAAAAAAATAAAAAATAAAAAAATAAAAAAAAAAAAAAAAAATAAGGATGAGGTGGGTAAAGGGGGGGGGTTTTTGAAAAAAAAAAAAAAAAAAATAAAAAAAAAAAAAAAAAAAAAAAAAAAAAATTAAAAAAAATAAAACGAATTATAAAAAAATAATTGTGAGATTTAATAATTCAATTTTTAAATTGATAAAATATAAAATTTATTATTATTTTTTTCCCAAAATTCTCACTCCGTGTGACGTAATAATTAAAGCTGATGATGATTTATAACTAAATCTAATCTTCAAAATATTTTTATTTTATTTTTTTTTCAATTTTTTCATCGACATTTTTTTTTTTTTTGAAACAATAAATAAAGAAATATAAGCTCCCCCCACCTATCTCTCTTTCCACCACTCACTCTCGTACGTAGTATGAATTGAATATGTCACTATATTATATATTATCCATAGAGAGAGGTCAATTGCCCTCAAATCCTAACTCTCTCCTACTCCCACCGTTAACTCCCATAAACCCATCCACAGAGTATACACTCAATTCCTACGTCATCCCCATCATCTAACTACAAATCAATTGAACGTGTAACAAATCATTTGCTGCTTTAGTAGAGAGATTTAGAGAGTGAATTTGAGAGTGAGGTGGGAATGGGGCAATGCTGGATTACACTCTCCAATACCCATTGGACACCGCGCACACACATATGATGCAATTTATATTATATTATTTTCAACTAAAAAATTTATTTGTGTATAGTTAATTTCACTAAAAAATTTAATTTCACGTATTTTTATGTCATAAAGACCCAAGAAATGGGTGTAGTTTGTTGTTTATATCTCTTATCGGATAAGGATGGAAGTTAGTAAATTTAGAGCCGTCTGCTTCGCTTTTAGTCAACTAACAAACTTCTCGGGCAGATATCAAATAATAAACAAGAACACCTTAACCTTAAAGTTTTTTTTTTATTTTGAGGTCATATATACCTTTAAACGATACAAATTATTTAACTTTGATATATTAGGGAGTTCAGGCACATTTATTAATATTTAAAACCAACATGGTATCCAATATGATTTAAATAAATATTCATCAGAATGCCTGGGATCCGAACCCACTCCTATTGGCTTCCAGATGATCATTATTAACATTTGTCAACAATTCTAGCCTGGGAGGTGGGTCGTTTTGCCACTTTCTTCGGAGTGAAATGTAACACCGGCAAAAGTGGCCTACCCACATGGATATTATAGATATAAATTCTTTTTCAAATCGGACAATATCTTCTGTGAGAATTTTTACCTCGAAGTTTCGAAATTTCGACTGAAAATTCCAAAATTGTCATTAGGTTATAAAGCGACCATATTTGTGGATAACGAGATGTCACTTGCGATGAAAACTGACATTCTAGCCTCAACATGCCTGGAAGGACCAGAGATGCCTCCTCTGGGCGCTTAATTGTACTGAATTTGTCCCGTTTTCGGCCCCCAGAGGAGGCATCTCTGGCCCTTTTCAGGGGCATATAACTGGCATGTTGAGGCTAGAATGTCACGTTTTCATCGCAAGTGACATCTCGTTATCCAAAAATATGGTCGCCTTATCACCCAACTTAATGACAATTTTGAAATTTTCAGTTACATTTCGCTCCGAAAAAAATTGGCAAAACGACCCACCCTAACGTGCACTACAATCTGACCTAAGGTATCAGAAGATTCCACGTTACCATTCCACATAATAACACAAAAAACTAAGAGCTGCCATCCCTCTCCTCTCTACCAAAGAGTTCCTTTCATACAACTGTAATAGTGGAACGTATGAGACATGGTGAATGTGGTATCCCGTACTCTTAAAACGGTCGAAAGTTTAAATCTTATCTTAAAAAGCATGTGCCTGAGAAATCTTCTCTGCACAACCTCAATGGTTCTGATTTGAAATCGGGAGGCGGACCCCACTGCTGGAATATATTCGAAATTGGGTCTCACGAGGGCGAAGAAAGTTGAAATGGCAAAATCACGGGATGATCTCCTGACAAAGCCTAGCATCCTATAAACCCTTGAGAGAATCTCATCAATATGGGAACTAAAACTCAGTCTGATATCCAAAATGATTCCCAGATCGGAAACCCTCTCTCTCTTTTCTAATCGTGTGTTATTTAATTTGAAAACCGTGTTTATAGGGTCCCGTTTTCTAGAGAACAACACTGAAAAGCATTTCCCAATATTCAAATCCAGGTTATCAAGTTCTACACTGTAAAAAAATAACATTGTGTGGTTTTATGAAACCACGAATAAACTTTTTTCGGATCGTAGGCGTTTAACTGAAAATTTTCAGAAAGTTATTCAATTAAGGGTATTAAAATCGCGTTTTTAATCTTAACTTAATAATTGGAAAATAAACGCATGTTAAAAACTGAGTACATTATTTATTTAGCAATTGAAGATTTGAATCATTTTAAATTATTTTAAAAATTATATTTTATCAATTTAAAAATTGAATTATTAAATCTCACAATTATTTTTTTATAATTCTTCATAATATATTAAATTTCAACTTTCCTATTTTTGTCGTCACGGCTTGTGACGTCAACGGCTTGTAGCGTCACGGCCTTTGCGTACGGGTAACGCGACATGCTGATAGAAGAGCGAAAAAATTTGAGGCCATCAAATAAAAGTTACACTTTAAAAACTAATTTAACAATCTATCTTAAGAGATACAGATTTGAGGTTTGAGGTGCTTATTGTTGACATGCAGTGTTATAATGAACCACTTCGAATTCATTTTTATCACATACTGGTTCAACGATAATTGGAGATTTTCTTAAGTGGTACAATATAGGCGCACTTCCTCTATTCTTTTTTTTCATAAAATATCTTCTCATTGGACAGGAAGCGAGCGACCTGGTGACCCTTAGAGCCTATTTTAAGTTCACTTTGATTCATCTAATTTCATATTGCTATTAAATAATTCACTCTCCGTTCATTGATTATTTCAAAATGGAATTTTAATCAAAAATTGATGTTAGGGTGGATAAAATTTAATAAAAAAAAAAAAAAACTTGGTCCATAGAGATGAGAGCGAGAGAGAAGTAAATTTTAAGTGCTCAAGTTCTCTCTTTCTCTCGTTCTTCCTACGATGAAATATTAACACATTATCGTCTCATTTGGACGAAATAAATTTTTTAAAAGTAAAAATAAAGTTTTGCAATAAATCTCTCTCTCTCTCTCTCTCTCTCTCTCTTTTTGCTTTGGTTATTTATAAATGCCAAAAAATAATTTATTGATAAAAACAGACTTCAAAAATTTTTTAATAATTAAAAAAAAAAAAAAGAAAAGAATTTGTAGCTATATCCCCATTTGCAAATGAACGTAGTGCAATAATAAAATACGCAACTTTGCAACTCCTTTGCCCATTTTTATATATTTTAAATTAATTTTTTAAAGTGAAACTTTTATTTGATCCACTCAAATTTTTTCGCTCTTTTATCAGCATGTCGCGTTACAGGCCGTGACGCTACAAGTCATGACGTCACAAGCCGTGATGACAAAAATAGGAAAGTTGAGAATAAAAATGAAATTATAAAAAAAAAAAAAATTGTGAGATTTAATTATTCAATATTTAAATTGATAAAATATAATTTTTAAAATAATTTAAAATGATTCAAATCTTAAATTACTAAATAAATATTGTTCTCAGTTTTTAACATGCGTCTATTGATTTCCCATTATCAATTCTCATTTTCCAATTATTAGATTAAGATTAAAAACGCGATTTTAATTCCCTTAATCGAATAATTTTCTGAAAATTTTCATTTAAACGCCAACGATCCGAAAAAAAAAAGTTTCACTTGCATCGTGCTTTCATAAAACCACACAATGATTTTTTTTTTTAACGCTCACACTTTTTTCCCATTCACATGCACAGTCTTTTCGGCAACTTAGATCATATAAGACTTTATACGATAACCGTTATTTGTATAATAAATCTATTGGGGATCCAGGCATTATTATTTAAGCCATTTGGTATCCAAATGGCTTAAATAAAATCCCTGAGGTCCGAGCCCGCGACGTTCGGTATAGAATATTTTCAACATTTAAATGACTTAAAATTCATTAACAAAAAAAAGTCACGTCTTAAAAAAACTGTCGTGACTGACAACAACACACAACTTTTTCTTAAATTAAAGTAATGGGCACTAGATTTATTTCATATTCGAATAAGTCGCTAAATATAAAATAAATAAATAGTGAGTGAGAGTTGAGAGTGCGAGATAAATTGTTTGTCCAGAAATCATAAAAAATATGGATAAATATAACAGGTGCCAATTGAATATTCCATAAATTGTTATGGGGCAGGGGGTAGGGGGTGGGGGTTGAGCAGCCAGCCAGCCATTCCTACGTCATCTCCATCATCTAACTACAAATCAATTGAACGGGTAGCAAATCATTTGCTTTACCAGGTTTCCAGGTTGAGAGAGAATGAGAGGAGGGGGTGGGGGTGGGGGGGGATGTGTTGTGAAATTATAGACGCTCGACTGACCGGGTGATAGGAGTGGCTATAAATTAGCTTCAGTCTCTCCCCCTCCCCCTCTATTGCATCCATGGATTTCATATATGTTCCCTCTCTCTCTCTCTCTCTCTGGTGTGTGATTGTATACAATTGAAATACAAATTTCATATGATTGATCGCTTTTGAATTGCTAAATAGTACCACTCGCCTGTATTTAATAATTTCATATATATTTAATAAATTATCTCGTGTTAAAGAATTTTTTTTTTTGTACCTGTGGCGATTAGGGATGGAAAAGTCGACTCTGATTAAGTCAGAGTCGATTCTTTACTGAAAATAATCGACTTTTTAGAATCTAGTGAAGCTCTCGATTAAAATCGATCACTGAACGACTTCGGCTTTTTTCTTACAATACTTAGTATCCGATGGTAATGTAGTTTGTAACGTCTTCATTGATTGGCTTTCATCTTACATGTAAATTGGTGATATTTAATTTATTAAAACATTTTTTTGCTTTTATTTAACTACTGAAAGCGTTCAGACCTTAACTTTTTAACGTTTAAATTTTGCCTATATGGCCTATATGATAAAGCGCTAGTCACTAACTTCCTGTCCCTGGGAAAGTGGAGTTAGGGAGGGACTTTAAATCAGAGAGGAAAATTTAAAACTTTAAGGTTTTGCATTTGTTCGCCGAAGGTGAGCACGGGGTCCAGAGGGCCCAGCCCCCTGGCAAGTGGTAAAGCCCGCCTTCAGCGGCAATATAACCATCATCAGTCCATTTATCGAGTGTGTGACTGATGATAGTTATATTTCATTAAAACCACTTGTATACAATATCGGAGAAAATATGGTCTGATATTTCGCCGAATTTCAATGTTAAATATCTGCCAGAAAAAATGGAGATCTTTACATGTTTCTATTTTGGTAATTTGGTGTAACTGGTCGCACAACACACAATTTTTTCTTAATTTCAGTAATTTAAAGGCGCATTTTGTAATTGTTTGCCAAAATATAAATACAAATCAAATTTTTAAATATTAATTTTTAAAATTTTACATTAAAAGTAAATTTTTTTTCAAAAAAAAGTATTTTTTTCAAATCTTGGGGGGTTACTGTTTGAATACAGTAGCCATTTTATTTCTTCAAATAACAAATTTATATATATCATCCCACGACTATGGTTCGAAGCCGTCTGGGGGGGCGCATCCAGGGGGCAGGTTCCATTGTCGGGTGGGCGCTTGCCCCTCCCCCTTCCCCATAGCACTGTCACTGGAAAGTCGACAGTATATAAGAAAACAAAAAGGGCACAAATAACAGAAACAACAATTACTAGAAAAGGAAAAATAAAAAATCCTTGAAATAAATCCACTTCTCCATTCGTAAATGTATTTTTTATAATATAGAAATAATATTAAAAGTAAAAAAAAAGAAAGAGAATTAGCTACTTTAGAATTCTCGTGCTGCTCTCGTTTGTGTATGTGTGGATTAAATGGCAATTAAGGGTAACAAAAAAAAAAAAAAAAAAAATGGTGGTGTTAGAATTGGATGGATGGATATTATCCTACTTTCAACAAAAATCTTCCCTCTGCTGCGATGTCATTTTATATAATTGAGGTTTTCTTATTCCAAACATGCATATTTAAATATTACCCCCGCCCCCACCCCCCTCCACGCCTATAATGTCCGTCCATTCATTTTTTAAGTAGTCCTTTTCCTTACTAATCTCTTTCGTTTTCTTAATCCCTTTATTTTTACATCTCTCTGTGTTTGTCTCGGGATTAAAAAGAAAAAAAAAAATCCCGCTCTCTCTCTTTTGCGTTGAGTATTCTTTGAACGGATTTTAAGATAAAGAATTTTTTTTTAATATAAATTATTATTTTATTATTTTTATCAAAAAAAAAGTCAAGCAAGCTGCTTGATGATGATATATCCATGGAAAAAAATTTAATATTCTTTGTATATGTATGTTGTTATTAATATTCTTTGTGAGGGAAGGTTTAATTCCTTTTTTTCTTAGTTGAATATAATATTTTTATATAATTAATAATAAAAAAAAAGGCGTGCGCGCTTATGACGCACAAAAAAGACTCACAATCCTCCCTCGGAGTCGTTTTCAATTTAGACGAATTTATTCTTTACTAGTTGCGCCGCCCGCCTGCGGCCCTCACTCGATTTTCTTTAATCATTTATCTTAATAGGGTTTTTATTTTCTTAAAGTATTGTGATTGTGTCAAAAATACAATGGAAATACATGTTTTGAGAAATTTGTACATTATTTGTTTTGTCAATTGTGCAAGTAACATTAAATATAAATTTTTTTAGGACATATTTCATAAAAAAATACTATTAATTATAGCATTTGAAACAATATTCCGTGCTTAACTCTATTTTTAATTTTTTTTTTGGCGCTTGACACACTAATGCATAACAGGGTCCATATATGTGTATACATCTATGTTAAAATCATATTCAAAAAACTTATTGTAATCATCATGCTTTTTATGTAAACACTTGCTTCATGGGAATAAGTGAAAATGGCGGGAAAATTTGTATCTAACTTCATAGTAATACCAGCAGATGGCGCTGAAGTCGCTCCATATAAAATGGTACGTAACGGTCGTGACGGTTAGTTCACTTGAGTCGGAAACAAGTGCACAGTACTTAATAATCTAATCTAATCTAATATTATTAAACGAGCAATGTATGTTTATTTGTAAGCACATCGGCACCCGAAAACGGCTCTAACGATTTTATTCAAATTTTAAATATATAGGCCTACTATGTATTTTCGGTACGAAAATGAAATTACGCTAGGTCTCATCTTTGGAAAAATTTGGATACTAGTACAGTGAGGGACAATATTAAGTTCCACCCATGCGTTTTCTACTTTTTAGTTTTTTTTTTTTTTTTTTTTTTTCATTTTTCTCGAAATTTCCTTCAACGATTTCTTTCAAATTTTAAATATTTTTCTTAATTGAATCGTTTATTTCAGAAAGCACCTAAGTGCGTTTTTTTCAACTTTCGGAAAACTAAAAAAACTGTTTTGCAGCTTAAGTATAGGTCTAGTCTACTTCAAATATTTTTTTATCAAATCATAAACATGCTATTGGGATAATCTATTTAAAAAATTATTTTTTTTCCTTTAAGTTTTTGAGTAATTAATTTTTGAAAAAATTGCACTTAGGTGGTTTCTGAAATAAACGAGTGATTTTTTAAAAATTATTATTGAAATTAAGTCAAACCATTAATTTTTACCTGTTTTGGTATCAAAGGTAAGTAATAGACACACTTAAGTATAAAAAAGAGTGTTTTTACTATGCCTAAATCGAAAAATACAAGTAGACTACACGCTACAGTATGTCTATATACACAGCGTATATACAGAGTCGTACTGCAGTCCTTTGAGCCTAGCATTCCGAATAATGTTCCGTTTGTATTTTTCTTCGTGCACAACACCACGCCTACGCTTGGGAATAGGTTCATCATCTGAACTATCCGACATGGCTTAAGAACTATATAATGTTATATTGTATTTACATGGTTTTATATTGTATTTATATTGTTTTGTAAAATGTTATATATTGTATATTATGGGGATGGCCTTTGGCACCCGGCTTAATAAAAAAAAATAGCTTTTATGGTCAAGTAGCTAGGCGTTACATAAATAGGGCTATTTTTCGATATTTTTTTGCCTAAAAAATGAGGTTTTTCGAGAAAAAACTAATTTTCGAGTTAATTACTCGGGATTTTTTTATTTATTCTATTAGAGGATTTGTTTCTGCACCAAATGACATCTCATTTAGTCTGATCGGATTAGCCGTTCGGAATCTACAGGGGTTTAAACTTTCAAATTAGAATTTACCGCAGCGCGGTAAAATAAAATGATAGGAAAAAAATAAATGGTGAAATCTTTAGCTGAAAACTCATTCTTTCTAACCGTATATTCTCCATAATTATACCTCTTAAGACAGAGGAGTTATTCAAGCCGATAAACTTTTTCGTGCATGCCCCTCTAACTTGCCTCTATAGACACATGATTTGTAAGACGTTGTCACGTCAAAAAAAAACTATATAATGTAATAATAAACAACAAAATAACACCTAATTTTCATCGAAAACTCACGAAAACTAACTACTCAGTGTTAGGTAACCTTTGAATCAAACCACCGAGTCACAAAACACGTGATGTCTACAGGGCACGAGTGAAATTTACCGCAGAAAGAACCTAAGCGACGGCGCTTGGGTTCTTTCTGAAATAAACGGATTATTTTCAAGGCTGCCAAATAGCATTGCTGATGAGGAACATTGGTTATTTCGGCACTAAAAGATGTATTTACCTTTAAATTGTACATTAGCACCAAAAACACATTTTTTGAAATTTTGTCCCTTAGGTGCTTTCTGAAATAAACGATTCAATTGCGATATACAAAACAAAGCTACGATTGATCCTGTCTTTGGAAAACCTTGAGTAAAGGGCGGATACAAGGTGGTCAAGGGGGTAATTTTCCCCCTCCCGAGATTTGAAAAAAATACTTTTTTTCGAAAAAAAAATTTATTTTTAATGTAAAATTTTAAAAATTATTACTTAAAAATTTTACACCAAATCACCCCCGAGAAACACCTCAGGATCCGCCTTTGCCTCGAGTACTAGTACTTTACTGATGTAATTTTTTAGTTTTTTCCATTTTTCTCGAAATTCCCTATAACAATTTCTTTCAAATTTTAAATATTTCCTATTAGCGGTGTACAAAACAAACTAAGATCCATGTCTTTCGAAAACCTTGAGTACTAGTACTTTACTGATTGTACTTTTTTTAGTCTTTTCCAGTTTTCTCAAAAGAAAAAAACACCGATCTCCAGCTCGGTCATCCCGGCACTTAATACAAAATGGGCTCTATAATTTAAAAAAAATTCTCCTAATAATAAGAGATTTTTTAATAAACCAGATATGCATATTTTCGCATTTGATTAAGAAAAGGTGAAGATCCGCCAGAGGCGGACCGGAGTCTGCTGGCTGGGGGTCCAGGGGGCAGAACAGCTAGTTAAAATCCATTTTTTTACAAAAATTTTTAGTTTGAGTGAATAAAAAAAAAAAATAATAAATTTGCTCCCCCACATTACGTATATGCCAACTTTTACTAAACAAATTCCCTAATGATAGCTAATGTCCAATTTGTTCTATTATATCATAAAATAGATTTATTACAAACATCACTAATTAAAAAAAAAAAAAAATGATGCCTAATGATGCATTAAAAAGGCAATGAATCGAAAATGACGTCATGTTCATGTGATATTAAATTCAACGATTGACATTCCAAATGTAATAATATACGAGTTTTTTTTTTTTAATATCGAATGATTTAAAGGATGGATGATAAAGAAGAAAGAAGAAGAGGAGGGGAGGGGGGGAGGGGGGTTTAATAATATCGGAGGACATGAAGGGAAACTCACTCACTTGCTCATCTTCATCTTTTGCTTATGCCAAAAAATTATTTAATATAACCAAATGGCCAAGACGTGTTAACGACTTGTGGAAGGAGTTCTTTTTTTTTGGGGAATGCGATCAACAACACAAACGAGGGATGGATGACGACGACGTCATAGAAGAGGAGGGAGGGAGGGGGGGGGAAATAATAAAAATTCTTCCAGTTTTTAATCAAACCAGATAGAGAGAGAGAGAGAATACGGATTGTCTCATTTATAAATTATACTAGCTGTCCGTCTTTAACTGCAAGTCTTCATCTATATCTATACTATTATATAAAAGGCAAAGCCTGTCTGTTTGTCTGTTTGTGAACAAAATATCTCAAAAACTAAAAGAGCTAGGAGATTGAGATTTTATATTTAAGTTCGGTACCTCTCTGGGACGTGACACGAAGCTTTTGAACAAAATCGGCCAAAGAGTACTACTACTTTACTGATGTACTTTTTCAGTTTTTTTTCGATTTTCTTAAAATTTGCTCCAACGATTTTGATTAAAATTCATAAATCAATTATTTTTTATATGCTCTTTAAAATGTATATTCTTACTTTGCCCGTGAAATCTTGTTAAACACACTTTATTCTCATACTTCATAGAAAATATAGAACTGCTGTGGCAAGTAGGACTGAGCAAAATAATCGATTAATCGATTATTCAACGATTATTTTTTTTAATAATCGATTATTCCGATTATTTTTCACAATCGATTATTGGGGAAAAAAATCGAATATTTTTGGGGAAAATGCGTTTGAAAAGATCAGATTCGTATCTAAAAAAAAAGGGAGCAAAAAATTTTCACGGGAAAGAAAAAATTTTCCGCAGGGCTAAAAAAATTTCGTTTTAGAAAAAATAGGCTGAAAAAATTTTGTTTTGCTAAAAAATTTTCCGCAAAAAAATCTACTAGTAGAGAGGTGCTAGAGAAAAAAAAGGTATAATCGTTTATTTTTTTCCACAATCGATTATTTTTTTCCATAATTATATTTTCGTCTGTCCGGACCCAATAATTTATTAGTCGGAAGAATCGGTTATTTTTCATAATCGATTATTTTTTTCCATAATTGAACATCCCTAGAGACAAAGCACAGTACTAAACTTTCTCTTACCAAAGATAAGTGAAAGTTGTGTGCTGTGCGACCAGTCACACCAGAATTTTTCCAAACAATGATAAAATTCGTCATATTAATCGGAACTGACGGAACGGAGACAGTGGCGGATCCAGAGGAGTTTCTCGGGGGGGGGGGGGGCGGTAATCTGGTGTGACTGGTCGTACAGCTCACAATTTTTCCTTATTTTCGGTGCATTCTGTACTTACTTGTTTTCCAGAATATATATACACAAATTTTTAAATTTCTTAAATATAGGAAGATGAAAAATTGTACAATCCCACATTTATTCAAATTTTTAAGTTATTAGTTTTTAAAATTTTATATTAAAAATACAATTTTTTTCCCAAAAAAAAAATATTTTTCGCAAATCTCGGGGAGGGGGGGTAATCACCCCCTTTATCCCCACCCCTTGTATCCGCCCTTGAACGGAGACGTGACGGACCTTAATATATTCGATGGAACTAAATATGTCAATTCAAAAAATCTGATAAGAGAAAATTGTGAGCTGTGGGACCACACCAGTGTTTTTTTTTTTTTTTTCAAGTGATCGACAACACAACTATCTAACCCAAAAAGAGGAAGGATCTCTACTCTACGTAGTATGCACATTTGAGTTGATGATTTATATTGCAAATTAATTCCTATCAAATGTAGAGGAGGGATTGTGTATGTATGTATGTATATATGGCCATTTCCATCCCCCCCTCTCACACCCTTTTCTATAAATGATTTACTATCATCTGGACTTATTCCGCAAAGGGGAGGTTGATTGTTATTGTTTATGACCAGGACAAGGAAGACCTCTCTCTCACTCTCTCTTCACGTATTTCAATCAAAGACAGATTGCTGCCGAGTGGGTAGGCATTTATCATACATGGGTGTGGGTGGATGGGTTCGATCCCCGGTTACGTGCTGGCTATGTATGGACAATTTAATGGGCCGATAGTAACGCAAGTGAGAGAGAGAGAGTCATCTATGTATCATTGGCCCCGACAAAATGACAATTGCACCAACAGCAAGCAAGCAAACTACCTCTTCCCCCCCCCCCCCCCCTCACTACATATCTATCTACCTTTACCTATGGAATGTAAATTTGGAAATTTATGCAAAAAATTAATAAAAATTTTATGTTTGAACTCCCATTTTTAAAAGAAAAAAATTGTTAATACTTCCATTTAGTTGATATTCCAATAGATTCTAATGGCCCATTGCATTTACATGGACGAGTCGTCCCTAAAGGGGCCCTCACACTTCACAAAAATGTGGTTCAAAATATTGAGCTAGATTTTTGTGAAAGTAGAATGGTCGGGACCTATCACACTACACAAAAATTTCATTTTAGCCTTGGACCTTGGTGAAGTGGGTAGCGTGCTAGCCTTTTATACCAAGGGTCGTGGGTTCGGATCACGTCTCATGCTACAATTATTTTCAAATTAATTTAAAAAGTCAATAGTTTCTTTCTTGGTCAATTCACAGATGGTAATAGAGGGTATAAATAAAACGAATTTCTTAAAAATTAGTTTTATAATATTTCAGAGCATCATTTTATAGCATCTGGCTGACAAGTTTGCGCAAGTTTCCACTTGTTTCGGCACAATGAACTGCCGTCTTCAGAGCCAATTTCAAAGATTATTAGTGAAGAGTTAAAATTGGCTCTGAAGACGGCAGTTCATTGTGCCGAAACAAGTGGAAACTTGCGCAAACTTGTCAGCCAGATGTTATAAAATGATGCTCTGAAATATTATAAAACTAATTTTTAAGAAATTCGTTTTATTTATACCCTCTGAGACACACAGGCACACACAGAGACAGACTATATTGCGAAAAAAATTCATTTGGATTCAGGAGACTTTAAAACGTGTATATCCATCAAAATCTCAACATCGACATGAATCCAATACATACTCTCTATATATGTATTAACATATTGACCCTGTTATGCATTAGTGTGTCAAGCGCCAAAAAGATTAAAAAATTGAGGAATATTGTTTCAAATGCTATAAATAATAGTATTTTTTATGAAATATGTCCTAAAAAAATTTATATTTAAGATGTTACTTGCACAGATTGACAAAAAAAAATTATATATAATCCAATGAAAACAAAAAAACTTTAATGTTAATTTTCTCAAAACTCGGTAGATGGCGCTTGACACACTAATGCGTAACAGGGTCCATATATATAGAGAGGTAAGAGAAAGTAAAAAGAAAAGAGAAAGAAATAATATCTCCCCCATTATTTTCAATGGATATTTTCAAAAAGTGATATTTATTAAGCAACACATATTTCTAATTAAAACAGTCTTGACTATCCACTACCCTAGTATGAGAAATGAGAAATTATTATTATTACAGGAGATGGTAGTAGTAACATTACCCACCCACCCACACACAAAATAATAAATAATGATGACGAATACCAAAAAGAGAGAGAGAGAGAGAAGACCTCTTGCATTGCATTGATATTAATCGATATATAAGGGGTTATAGTCTGTGTGGTGCTTGTATGTCGCCACCAAAGGGAGCACCCTTTTTCAGGTCCCTATCAAAGTTGTTGTTGTTTTAGTGAAGAAAGATGGCGTTGCAATCTATTCTCATTAGATAAGGAAATGTATGTACAGAGAGAGAGAGAAAGAGAGAGATATGTACAAGATTTCTAAATCAAAAAATATATTTACGTTTTCTCCCCTCTATCACATATACTCTAATTAAATATCAATATCTTTAGGGGGTGGGGATCCAATATAGACTAAGAGCTTCACTTCTAGTCAACTAGCAAACTTATCCGCCAGATAGCAAATCATTGATATAGTAAACAAAAACATGCTTAACCTTCGAGTTAATAAAAAATGAGTTCATATCTGAGATATAATGAAGTTTTTGTGAAGTTAGCAGCTTAATAGAAGCATCAGTTATAAAAATTATTTCAAAGCGTGCTGGCCATTTGTATCAAGAGTCCCCGGTTCGCATCCCGTTCCAGGCGACAAAATTTATTTCTATTGAATTTAAATAAATAGGGACGGGGTCTAAATGGCCTCCGATACCAAAAAACGAATTAAAAAACAATTATTTTAAAAGTAATTAATTAAAAAAAAAGTTAGGGCTTATGTCGAACTTTGGGTCTTGACTAAATAACTACGATCTGGGCTCTTATTTAATCATATGATTAGCTTAACTACACTGTAAAAATTTTTTTGTAATTTTACAATTGTTTAGGAAGCATATTTCCCACATAAAAACATACTAAATTTAGTAAATCTTTGCAAAAACCATTTACAAATGTATTGTAATTTTAGAAAGCCGTTTAAAAATTAGAGTGCAATTGTGTGGTAATTTTAGAATTTCCAAACTGCTTTAAAAAACAAAATACAATTTTTAACGAAAATTATTATACAATGTATGTAAAATTACAATACATACTCTATTGTACGAAGAAAATTGTAATTTTGTTGTAAATATTTGAACGCAAAAATTTGTATAATTTAGCAGATAAATGCCTAGTAGTTATCATTTACAAGGGAAATTTGTAAATTTAATATTCCAAAACACACGACAATTAAGATTTTTTTTTACAGTGTATTTTATTACCCCTAAGCCATAGCACACTGCTAGGATTTTTGCCCTTTGTGCAATGAGTCAAGGGTTGACATTCTCACAAAAATTTATTTCAATTGATACTAATCAATCGAAATAAATAGAGAGGTGACCTACATGATGCCGAAAATTCCCCTCGACCACTCTCCAACTGGCTCGAGTCCTCCTGCAGTGGACCCTCTTCTTAATCATGGATTTTAGTTATGTCACACAACTCGTACCAAACAATTCATATAAATGTCCATATATGGTATTTTTATATATTTTTTTACCATTTGTTACCATGGCAACCATTCTCCTAACTTTCTATTAGATTAGATTAGATTTTTATTCATATTACTAGACGCAAAGCCCCGCCTTCGGCGGGCTTTCCACTAGCCAGGGGGCTGCGCCCCTGGACCCCCTTGCTCGCCTTCCCTTTTCATTTTTATATATAGAGTTTATTTTAAAGGTTAATTATTCATGAACTTAAGATTTTTTGTGAATCATATCCTTTCCGGGACTCCTCCCGATACACAGACAAAAAATTTACGCCAATATTTTAGAATTCAAAATGTAAATAAATAAAAAAAATCGTAAACATGGGTAAATATTTATATTTTGTTACCATGGCAACCCTTTCTCCTAATTTTTATTTTTTCTTATTTTAACGGTTAATTACTCATTAACTTATTGTTATTTGTGAAACAAAACCTGTCGGGACTCTCACAAACATACACAGAAAATTTCATCATAATTGGTTCAGTCGTTTAGGAGGAGTTCAGTCACATACACACGTACAGAAGAATTATATAAATAAAGATAGTGCGAACACATATACGTATATACAAAAAGATACACTTGTCATATTACATTTCTCCTTTTTTTTTTTTTTTCTTGTACATTCATTGGTTTAAAGCAAATGCTCTTAGTTTAAATGCCCCCGACATGAAAAAGAAAAAGGATTTTATATCCCCCTCTGAAAGAGAGAGAATTACAGATGCGAGTTCCTCCCATCTGTAATCCTAACTTTCTATGAAGTACAAGACTAAAGTGTGCTTCATAAGATTTCAGGGGGCAAAATGATAATATACATTTGAAAGAGCATCTAAAAAATAATTGAATTTTAATCAAAATCATTACAGCGAATTTTGAGAAAATCGAAAAAAAAACTGAAAAAGTGCATCAGTAAAGTACTAGTACTTTTTGGACGATTTTGTTGAAAAGCTTCGTGTCACGTCCCATAGGGGGTGCCTAACTGAAATATAAAATTTCAACCTCCTAGTTCTTTTCGTTCTTAAGATATTTTGTTCACACACACAGACAGACCATGTTGCGAAAAACCCCTTTTTTTGGAATCAGGGGACCTCAAAACGTGTATATCCATCAAAATCTCGACATCGAGTTTTTGACATGAATCCAATTACTTTCTCCAAATATATCGTAAGAGAAAGTTAGAAAATTTTCCATAGAATATACAGAATCGTTGCCAATTCACTTGGTCTACAAACACTAGCTGCTAGGGCTTCTGTAGGCCTTCTATTACGAACATACACTGTACGTATATCCCTGATCAATTTATTTATTTTCCTTCCTATCAACGGATTTTCCCCATTTTGCGTTTGTCCGCCATTCCTCTTTTTCAACCCACATAGTTATCTCTCTTACTGAGCGTTTTTTTTTTTTTTTTTTTAATTACTCCTTATCATTCTCTTAGATGTAATAAATGGCTCTCCCCCCACCACTCATTCTCTTATTCACTCTCTCGGTTCCGGTTTCTGGATTTCACGAAAACGAAAAAGAATATTAAAATAAAAAAAATCGTCCTCTATTTCTTCTATATCTCGTGCTATCTTAACCCACCCCCACCCCCATCCCCACCTCCCTTAAAAAAACTTGTTCTATCTCGTTGGTCGCCTCCGAAGCCCGGTAAATTTAATTACTATTTTATCTTCTTTTGCCGCTGCTCGTTCTCAATTATTTATTACATTCGTTACTCAAAGATTTTTTTTTTCTCTCACTAAGATGTATATATATATTTATAGTTTATGAAGATAAATTTAATTTAATTTTTTAACTTCTTAATTTATTTTTTTTTGTTTAACAAAATTATAACTTTTTTTTTGTTTTTCTTCAGTCAAGTAATTTCTCAGTTTTCTCCCTTTAATAATTGGTGATTGATATTTTCTTTCCAATTCCCATTGATATTTAAATTTGAAAATCATAAAATAACTAACGATCATAGCTTGTGTTAAGCAACATTGGGCACAGTCAGTATTTGGATGGGTGACCGTCTGGGAACACCGTGTGTCGTTAGTCTAATTTTTTTTTTTTTTTTTACAAGCATTATTCATTTAATGTGAATATTGTATCATAATTTATTTTAAAATTTTATGGAAAAAAAAACAAATTTTTTGATTAGAAAACTTTTCATTAAAAAAAGTATGTAATGTTTTTTGCATACAGATTCTTAAAAAAAAAAAATACAATGGCAAATAAAAACAGAGTCAGAAAAAGAAATTTATTTTAATAAAATGGAGACCATAGCGTAACTAGGGGGTGCCGGGGAGGGTGCCTGCCCCCCTTCAGAAGGCTCGTGCCCCCCCCCCCCCCAGAAAGATCCTTGCCCCAAGAAACATTGAGAAAATATGGGGCTTTCCAGGCCCGCCGGAGGATAGCTGATCCCATGCCCCCCCCCCCCCCAATCAAATTCTCTAATTACGCCCATGATGGGGACTCCAGATTTTTCTTTCTATTGAATATTTAAAATAAAGTCACGCTGTAAATGTTGACCAATAAATATTCGAAACAAAATATCCCCAAGGAGAGAGAGAGAGAGAGAGAGAAAGGATAATGGCTCTCTCTCTGTTTGTATATATGTTTTGAAATAATATAATAAAAAGACGCAATCGAATCCATGACATTTGTGTCCAAAAGAGCGTGTCCAAAAAGAAGAATGTCGTTTTGTGGTCAAGTGTGTAATGACACTCCATCCCAGTGATTTGATCCAATCATTTATTTTTGTTTGTTCTTAAGCAGAACGCTGGATATTGAATGTCACAGTTAAACGTCACAGATCGATGCATACAAAAAAAAAAAAACTAAATACCTATCTATCAAATATCTTAAAAGGATTTTATAAAACAAACATGAAAGAAATGAACGACGAGATTGAAATTTTATATTCAAGTCCCCGGTCAGTCAAAATAACCTTTTGATCGACCAATTTTTAATGAAAAAATTTTTTGTAATTTTAGAATTGTTTAGGAAGCATATTTCCTACACAAACACATACTAAATTTAGTTAATCATTGGAAAAACAATTTACAAATGTATTGTAATTTTAGAATGACATTTGAAAATTAGAGTGCAATTGTGTAGTAATTTTAGAATTCCCAAACTGCTTTCGAAAAAATACAATTTTTAATGAAAATAACTATACAATGTACCGGTATGTAAAATTACAATACATACTCTATTTTTTATTTTTATTT
>JAKCPI010007578.1:0-14722 GCA_023213315.1 Euborellia annulipes
AATGTCGTTTTTATAATCGTTATAAGAATCAATATATATTTGTTGAGTGTGGAAGTGGCTGTGATTTTTTAATATCTTAAAAGAATGGCAGGAGGTAGCAGCCAGAAAGGAGCGTCTCCAAAACAATGAAACTCCCAGATGGGTTAAAGTTAGAACGAGTTTGGATCGGTGGCAATTACAGCCCTACTCTTATTACTTTCTTTGCCTGTTTTAGCGGGAGCTATCACAATACTTTTAACAGATCGAAATTTAAATACTTCGTTTTTTGATCCGGCGGGAGGTGGGGATCCGATTCTTTATCAACATTTATTTTGGTTTTTTGGTCCCAGATATTCGCGACGTTTCGGTCCAAATTGAAAAGAAGAAATAGCAAAATTAGCAGTAAAAAAAGATTAGATATTGATAGATAATCGGGGCCACTTTGATAATTATATATAAAGACAAATGTTTGAAAAAAATTGTCATTACTTCCTCACATATCTAAGCCTTCGATTGCAGATGAGCAAAATTTTAATGTCATTAACTAGTCCGAAGCAACATATGATTAAATATATTTATACAAATTTACATATGACAACTGTAAGTAAAAATTAAAAATAACAACCATTGTAATGTTTTAAATGTTAATGATGTTAATTATGAATAAAAATCTATTGTAGCCTGATTGCCTGATGATGGTCAAATAAATTTGGACCGAAACATGGCGAATATCTGGGAGTTTCATTGTTTTGGAGACACTCCTTCCTGGCTGCTACCTCCTTCCATTCTTTTAAGAATCAATATATATATATAATTCGCTAATGTCCATCGGTCGGTCTGTCACACTCTATTTAGGCAACTTTCCGTTGGAATTTTGAAATCAAATTTTATATGCCTAAAGAGGACCTTCTCGGTATTACAGGGAAATTATTTTAATCCCGAAATTCCTATAACTTTTTGAGTTATTAATTGTCGGAAACTAAATATATCTCAACACAAAAAAATCTGGTGTTACAAGCACAGTATACAACTTTCTTTTGGCGAAGGGAGAGAAAGTTGTGTGCTGTGCGACTATCAAACCAGATTTTTTCTATTATATTTTATTTGTTAAACTTCGTGTCAAAAATCCTTGTCAATATTCAAGCACAAATTGCATACAAATAATAGGTGTCTGTAACCAAAATATACTTGAAAATACCAGGATTAGTGACCAAAAGTTGAACAAATAAAATAAAATAGAAAAAACTTTTTATTTATTATTGATGAGAATCAGTGGAATCCAATATATATATTTATAAATGGGGATATAAATTCATAAATGATTTTGATAAATCCATTCTCACCTCTTTCAAATTAGAAAATCATCTTTTATTTTAAATCTCTAATTATTTTCTTAAATCTGAGTGAATTTTATATATATATTTTGTGTTCCAAATTAGCAAAATCAGACTGACAGCTCACAGGTAATAAAACTTAAATATAATTCATTTTACACTTGTTTCTTAAATAAAAATTCATTATTAAATGTGATTTAAATAGATAGCATGTTTTATTAATTTATATGAAGTCTTATTGTGATGCACTTGAAATCCTAACTAATTTTTTCCTTTTATGTAGGCCTATAAAAAATACATTTCCAAATAGTTTTGATTTCATTTTGGAATCAGATAATATTCATCTTTTCTCCTTTTTAAGATTCTTTTTAAAATTATTAAACGAATATTTATAATGCTGACATGCTAATATATATATATATATATATTATATTGGATAAAATTTTCCCAATCTTAAGCATAAACATATCTCGCAAACTTGCTATCTTAAACGAAATATTGACTGGCTAATGAACAGTCTATTTGAGCATTGATTGAAAAAAATTCCATCCTTTTCAAACAAGGGTTAATATAAAATTTATTTTTCCTAAAATATATATATGTATATATGAGCATGTCAACATTATAAATATTCGTTTAATAATTTTAAAAAGAATCTTAAAAAGGAGAAAAGATGAATATTATCTGATTCCAAAATGAAATCAAAACTATTTGGAAATGTATTTTTTATAGGCCTACATAAAAGGAAAAAATAGTTAGGATTTCAAGTGCATCACAATAAGACTTCATATAAATTAATAAAACATGCTATCTATCTAAATCACATTAATAATGAATTTTTATTTAAGAAGCAAGTGTAAAATGAATTATATTAAAGATTTATTACCTGTGATCTGTCAGTCTGATTTTGCTAATTTGGAACACAAATTATATTTAAAATTCACTCACATTTAAGAAAATAATTAGAGAAATTAAAATAATTAATAAAATACAATCAAGGATTTATCAAAGAATATAAATAAATAAGAAAATTGAAAAGAGATAAAGGTTAATTAGGCAACTCACATGCACATAAAATGATTTAATTTGTTAGAAATAAATATTAAATAATAAAATCATGCGAAATGGATTAATTATCAAAAGAAATAATTAAATTTACCTTCAAACTGTCCTGAAAATCGGATGATATGAGCATACACGTGTTCACATGTTTAGAACAGCACAACTTGACAGGCCAAAGAATAGATGGTGTTAATCTACAATAGGACTCCGGGCCACCCAGAGGGCGCCGGCTTTCACTTCACTAGTTCACTCGCATGACATTAGCTGTACGTTCATGATTCTTTCGTTCTTTTCATTTCGTATGCGCTATTTGTTTTGATTCCCTAGATGTTTTAATTTTTTTTTAATCTAAGGAAACTGAACTGCAACCGAAAGGCCGAAACAATTAGATCGGGACCCCTGCAAGTTGCTTTTACACTAGTAAATGTCTCGCCTGTCTCCCCGGTCAAAACCATCCAGCTAGTAGCTTATTTTTAAAAATTAAATTTGCGAGCCCGAAGGGCTCGCAAATTTTTTTTAAAAGCTACCGAATCGCTTCTAACTGAACGGTTTCTGACCGAAGTAAGCCGAACCGAAGCCGAGAATTTCTTAGATGTTTTAAATTTTTTTTAATCTAAGGAAACCGAACTGCAACCGAAAGGCCGAAACAATTAGATCGGGACCCCTGCAAGTTGTTTTTACACTCAAAATGTCTCGGTTCAGGGGCCCTTCGGTCGCAAAAAAACACGGTTGAAGTTATTCAAGAAAGCCTTTAAAAAAATAAATTTGCGAGCCCGAAGGGCTCGCAAATTTTTTTTTTAAAGCTACCGAATCGCTTCTAACTGAACGGTTTCTGACCGAAGTAAGCCGAACCGAAGCCGAGAATTCCCAAGGTTGTTTTAAATTTTTTTTAATCTAAGGAAACCGAACTGCAAACCGAAAGGCCGAAGCAATTAGGTCGGGACCCTGCAGAGTTGTTTAAAAAAAAAGATTCTTACCTTAAACCGGGCTCTCCTCGCTATCATCCTTCTCTGAGGGAGGGTATACTTGCCGAATGCTCTCCTGTATGCAAATATGGCGATGTAAAAAACTAAAACGAAAACTGTCTCGAACAGGGAAGGCCTGATAAAAAAAATAATAATAAGAACGAATCTAAAAAAAGAAGAACAGAAAGAATCACGAACGAAGCACGCCAGCGCTCTCTGGTGGCCAAGCGAGGTCCCATTGCATCATTCTAGAGATCAACCATATTTTTATAAAATAAATTATTCTAACTTTAAAAAATAATTTAGAATAATTTTTTATTATAAATTTTTAATTTACTTTAAATTTATTTTTCATTATATCAAAAAAAAAAATAAATAAATTCACATGTCATTTAAAAATTCGTATTTTTCTTTTTTTCAAAGCAATAAAATATTATTTTAAAAACAAAATTAATTTTAAAAATTCTTACATACGATATTTTAAAGTTAAAATAATTTATTATTTAAATCCAAGTTTTATACATTTTATACGTTTAATACATTTTAGTTTTATACAAGTTTTATCCGCAATTTTTGTATAAAACCGCAAAATCGTGTATAAAACCCAACTCTGGTCATCAGTTGTCTATGAAAATAAATTTTCAATAAATCTGATATTAATATAAAATTTGCAAATTTTTTTCTTTTCAAAAATTATTTATTTTAATTTTACCGACCCCGGTAATTTAATAAATCAATTCAATAAAGCCTCAGCAACCGAGAGGATATATATATATATATATATATATATATATATATATATATATATATATATATATATATAAAGGTCTTCCTTATACACATGGCGTAACTAGGGGTGCGGGGGTCTAGCTCGCCCCCAGAAGGCTTGTGCCCCCCCCCCCCCCCAGAAAGCACCTTGCCCCAAGAAAATATGGGGCTTTCCAGGTCCTCCGAGAATAGCGGCCACATGCCCCCCAGCCAAATTCTCTAGTTACGCCCATGGTGGTCTTCAAACAATTTTGAAAGCAAAATGAGAAGAGCATCAAAAAAATAATTGATTTTTGAATTTTAAGAGAAAGTAAAAATTAATATGTCAAAATAAATTTGGAAAATCGATTTTTAATCATTTTCAGAACGTTTTGAGACTAAAATTTCATTGTTTTTGCTTGAATATTTTATATACTAAGTTATTCAATCAATATCAAGGCCTAAATGTGTTTATTTAATTAAAAAACAATAAATTAGAAAATGAAAGAGGCAGTTAAAATTTGAAGATGTAAAAGGCAATTAATAAACCCCCATTTTATGTGGTCGTAGTTAAATAAAAAAATGTCTATAGCTTTATAATTGATTGAAAAGACCAGTTTTGCATTTTTCCACAAATCCAACGAAAAATAAGAGAGATAGAGAGATTTTTTGAAAAGCGAATCTGCGCGTGAAGAAAAGCCTAGACGAGAGTGAAGCGAGGCTCCCTGGCTGCACTCTGGGCGCCGATCGAATTAGAAAAAACAAATTGATGCTCTCCCATCATTTGAAATAATTGCCAAATTGATTGATTTCATCTTTTTATGCTTTTATAAAATTTTATTCGAAACTTTTTTTTAACTATAAGAATAAAAGAATGCATATTTATCTATAAAAAATTCAATCCTTTGAGAAAAAATAAAATTTCAAAATATTTTGTCTTCAATCAAAGAGATGCTTATTTCTCATAAATATATTAAATAATAAAATCCATCCCTTTAGACCTTTAGTTCAGTGCTTGTTAAACTTTTTGAGTCGCGGCCCCGTTGGGAACCAAATAAATATCTCACGGCCCCCCTATTTTTTTTTTACTTTCTCTTACCTATGTATATATGTAATATATATATAGAGAGAAAGTATTGGATTCATGTCAAAAATTCGATGTCGAGATTTTGATGGATCTTCACGTTTTGAGGTCCCCTGAATCCAAAAAAGTGGTTTTCGCGACATGGTCTGTCTGTGTGTGTGTGGGTGGGTGGGTGGGTGGGTGGGTGTGTGTGGTGTGTGTGTGTTCAATTTTAAGCATGAAGGAATTGAGCTAGGAGGTTGAAATTTTATATTTAAGTTAAACACCCCCCGGGACCGGAAAAATAAGCTTTTAATCAAAATCGGCCAAAGAGTACTAGTACTTTACTGATGTACTTTTTCAGTTTTTTTCGATTTTCTCAAAATTCGCTCTAACGATTTTGATTAAAATTCAAAAATCAATTATTTTTTAGATGCTCTTTCAAATGTATATTCTCGTTTTGCCCTCAAAATTGTTTGAAGGCCACTTTACTCTTGTACTTCATAGGAAAGATAGGAGAAATGGTTGCCATGGTAACAAAATATAAATATTTTCCCATACTTATAAATTTTACATCTGAATTCAAATATTCCCTACGTCCGGGAACTAAATACATGTCGACACAAAAAATCTGGTGTGACAAGCACAGAACACAACTTTCGATTACCGAAGGTAAGAGAAAGTTGTGTGCTGTGCGCCAGTCACACCAGATTTTTTTTTTTACATTCTCTTGCCTATGTGTGTTAAGAATAAGAGCTAAGAGGGTGAAATTTTATATTTAAGTTAGACAACCCCCTGAGGCGTGGAAATAAGCTTTTAATCAAAATCAGTCAAAAAGTACTAGTACTTTACTGATGTAGTTTTTCAGTTTTTTTCGATTTTCTCAAAATTCGCTCTAACGATTTTTTTTTTTAATTAACAAATCAATTATTTTTTAGATGCTCTTTAAAATGTATATTCTCATTTTGCCGTTGAAATCTTCTGAAGACCACTTTACTCTTGTTCTTCATAGGAAAGATAGGTGAAATGGTTGCCATGGTAACAGAATTTAAATCTTTTACTTTTTAGATTAAAATTCATATAAATCAATTATTTAGATGCCCTTTTAAAAAGTACATTAGTAATATTTTGTGAAAATTGTTTGAAGTACTCAAATCATTTCATCTAAATTAAATTTTACACTTTGATATTTAACTACGCTACAGTAGTAATACAAGATCGAAATATCGCTTGTGTTAAAATAAATATAAAATTTTTGTTTTTTTTTTTTTTTTTCTTTTTTTTTTTTGAATTTTTTTCCTCCCAAATCATTTTTTTTTGAATTTTTTCCTAATTCTTTTTTTTTGGATCTCATCCCATTTTTTAGACTCTGGTTTCGGGGAAAGGTTGCTTTTGGAACAAACAAAAAGATTTTTGGGAAATGGAAACACAAACGAATATTGGTGGTCCTAATAACAACCATGTGGTGATAAAGAATTGAAAGATTTTACATCTAACTAAATATATATTTAGTTATATTATATATCATTTATTTGGCAATATTCTCTGACTGCTTAATTAATTTTTTTTCTCGTTCAATTTTTATAATTCTTCCAAATGTCAAAAAAAAAAAAAAAAAAAATTAACTTAAAAGCTGTTAAATTATTATTTTTAAAGAGAAAGAATTTTTCTTAGAAAAGGGGGGAGGGGCCTGGCGCCTTTTTCTCCTCAGCAACAAACAGAGCAGAGGGGGAGGGGGGCTGCTGTCACCCGCGTCCTCCCCTCCTTTGGCCAAATCAAGAGCTTGATTTAATTAAATTGGAAATGAATAAAAACTTCGATAATTCAATTGTCTACAACTCGGAAACCGCGCATCCAATTCGCATCGGATTTTTTGTAATGAGTTTAGAATTTCCTAGAGAATATTCACATGGAACTAAAATTGAATAATTAAAAATATATTTTTTCTTTAATCTAACCATCCATTCAACCAATCAAATGATAGTAAAAAGGTTCATGGTTCTATATTCTCTGAAATTTTTCCTTTTATCTGTATATAAAATTATTAAAATAATTTATTATTTAAATTTTATTTTTCATCTAGATTTTGTTATCTGAGATCTGTTTCCTATCTTTGTCATCAGTTGTCTATGAAAATAAATTTTCAATAAATCTGATATAAAATTTGCAAATTTTTTTCTTCTATTTAAAAATAATTTATTTTAATCTTAACTACCCCCGGTTGTCATCGGTATAATATAATTTAATAAATCAATTCAATAAAGCCTCAGCAGCCGAGAGGAATATATATATATATATAAAGATCTTCCTTATACATGACCTCTCACAATTGCCAGCCATCAACATTTAGGACATTTAGTAATAATTTAATCTTTCAGCTCCTTTTCCTGGTGGTATCCCTATTTCCTTTATTTTTTTCCCACGAATCTCGTTTTTATTCTCAATCTCCACAATACTCTTTCCTTACACTCCAATCCATTCTGCCTGAGTCCATTCAGTCTTCGATTATATAATAAATAAAAAAAAGTTATTTAAAAATTTGTCAAAATTCCCTAAACATAGAGTTACCAAAATTTATATTCCACAAATCCTTTCTCTCGTTATAATTAATGACTAGATAAATGAAATTATAAGTTAGCATTAAAAATAAAAGGAAATAGATAATATGATTTAAAAAAAAAAGTGCAGGAGGTGGATTTGAACTCACGAAGTTTGGTTTAGAGAGAATGAAAAAAAAAATAGATTGCTTGAGGACGAATTAACCACTTGAGCCACACTTCATTTAATTAATTTAGGAGAAAATAAGCCATTTAAGAAACATGAAATAAAAGAAGTATTAAAAAATTTTAATATTCCACATATGGTGTATCATTTTTTAGTATTTTTTATGCGGATTAATAATTTATAATCAAAATATCAATAGCATGGATAGTTTTCAAATAATTCAATGGGCAAACGTCAGGTTGTTTATACCTTGATGTAATTAAACCAAAAACTCTATCTAATATATAATACATGTCATTAATTCTTGAATTCCCCCTGATTCCAGAGAACTAAAGCCCTTTTAATTATATGATCTAATTTGGGAGTTATTGGCGATCAAAGTTAAGCTTATTTCGACCTTATCCACATCAACACTCAATTCTATATATTATCGAAAAAGTTTATTTAGCATTGTCTGATCAAAACCAAATTTTTACCAGAGATTTATAATTAAAAAATGAGTTTTTTTCCAAAGTTTCATTAAGATTGGTAAAGAAATAAATAAAATATTGAGTATTTTGTAAATTGAGTTTTAGAATTTGGGATCTCGGATGGGTAAAGAGAGCCGATCTATGAACCGTGTCTAGGCTTGATCTGAGATCCCAAATTCTAAAACTCAATTTACAAAATACTCAATATTTTATTTATTTCTTTACCAATCTAAATGAAACTTTGGAAAAAAAACTCATTTTTTAATTATAAATCTCTGGTAAAAATTTGGTTTTGATCAGACAATGATAAATAAGCTTTTTCCATATTATATAGAATTGAGTGTTGATGTCATTAAGGTCGAAAATAAACTTAACTTTGATCGCCAATAACTCCCAAATTAGATCATATAATTAAAAGGGCTTTAGTTCTCTGGAATCAGGGGGAATTCAAGAATTAATAACATGTATCATATTTTTTTTTTTTTTTTTTTTTGTTAGATAGAGTTTTTGGTTTAATTACATAAAGGCATAAGGACTAATGTGACTTTTGCCCATTGAATTATTTGAAAACTATCCATGCTTTTGAAATTTTCATTATAAATTATTAATCTGCATAAAATAGTACTAAAAAATGATATATCATATGTGCAGGGGGGGCCCGGGGGTTTTTTTGGGGGGGGGGCACTTCCCTTCAAGTTAAAAAAAAATTTTTTTTTTTGATATTATTTATATCTTTTATTATTTTTTGATTTTTTCCCGCCGCGGCGGGGGGGGGTGGGTGATGGGAATGTTGTGGGTTTTTTTTGTTTTTTTTTTTTTTTTTTTTTTTTTATTTTTTTGGGGGGGGGGGGGGGGGTGGGGGGGGGGGGGGCGCGGGGGGGCATATGTGGAATATTAAAATTTTTTTAATACTTCTTTTATTTCATGTTTCTCATATGGCTTATTTTTCCCTAAATTAATTAAATAAAGTGTGGCTCAAGTGGTTAATTCGTCCTCAAGCAATCTATTTTTTTCCATTCTCTCGAAACCAAACTTCGCGAGTTCAAATCCACCTCCTGCACTTTTTTTTTTTATTCTTAATGTGAGGTAGAGGGGAGGGGGGCTGGCGCGCGCGCCAAAAATCACCTGGTACGGAGGCAGCAACCAAGTGTCGTTCTTTTGTATTATTTTAGTTTCTAAACTGAATATTTATTAAAATTTTATAGTATATTATTTAAAAATTAATTGTTTAACTAGAATTTAAAATTTCTTATAAATAACCAAAGTACTCTCCATGTATGGAAACTTCTAAATTCTAGTTAACAAGTGTTTCTTAATTAGTGCCACTTTCAACTATTCCATATCATCAGTATCATAAAAAAAACATTTATTGTTGATTCTAAAAGTGTGATGATTTATCTTTGTGTAAATGAAGTGTTTGCCATTTGGATGGAAAAAAAGTGTGAAGGTTTAAAAAAAAAAAATGAACTGTTATTATTTATGTTTGAATTCATTCTAAAAGTGTACTGATTTACCTTTATTCTAAACAGAGTATGTACTCACGTTATCTTTATATATATAATTCTTCTGTACGTGTGTATGTGACTGAACTCCTCCTAAACGACTGAACCAATTATGATGAAATTTTCTGTGTATGTTTGTGAGAGTCCCGGACAGGTTTTGTTTCACAAATAACAATAAGTTAATGAGTAATTAACCGGTAAAATAAGAAAAAAATAAAAATTAGGAGAAATAGTTGCCATGGTAACAAAATATAAATATTTACCCATGTTTACGATTTTTTTATTTATTTACATTTTGAATTCTAAAATATCGGCGTAAATTTTTTGTTTGTGTACCGGGAGAGTCCCGGAAAGGATATTATTCACAAAAAATCTCAAGTTCATGAATAATTAACCGTTAAAATAATCTCTATATTATAAAAATGAAAAGGGAAAATGTATGTACCGGTATGTATATATGTATATGTTTTAGAAATCCACAATTTTCAATGAAGGCGAGCAAGGGGGTCCAGGGGCGCAGCCCTCCGCTTAGAACGAAAGCCCCGCCGAAGGCGGGCTTTTGCGTCTAGTATATATATATATAAAATTTGCAATTTTTTTTTTCTTTTTAAAAATTATTTATTTATTTTGTTTTTAATTTTATTTTTTATATTACTACACGAATATATTGCATAAAACTTAATTTCCATATTATGTGATATGACATTTCTATTTTTTTAATCTTGATATTAAATGAAAATTTTAATTTTTACCATTTCTCATTTAGAAATTTTTTCCAATTCTGAAACCCGTTGTTATTAAGAGAATATATATATATATATATAACGACCCCCGGTTGTCATCGGTATAATATAATTTAATAAATCTATTCAATAAAGCCTCTGCAGCCGAGAGGAAAACATATATATATATATATATATATAAAGGCCTTCCTTATACATGACCTCTCAGTCATCAACATTTAGTAATAATTTAATCTTTCAGCTTCTTCTTTTACTGGTGGTTGTCCTTATTTTCTTTATTTTTTTACCTATGAGTCTCGTTTTTATTCTCAATCTTTACAATACTCTTTCCTTACACTCCAATCCATTCTGCTTGCAGTCTTCGATTAAATAATCCATCCATCTTCCATGCCACCTTCAAATCTAGCATTCCAAATCTCATGCACTAGGGTAGATATATTCTTGGTTTAATAAAAAGATGACAATTATAACTTATATATATATATATTATTATTATTAAACCAAGAATATATCTACCTAGTGCATGAGATTTTAATACATAATACTGGTTCACACTAAAATAATCGATCTAACATTCCTTGCCCTCTTTTTCTCTCTCGTCATTACATGACCAAGATTAACATATATATATATATAATATATATATATATACAGTGAAACCTGGTTAAGAGAGAGTTCAAGGGACCATTAATTTTTTTCGTTTATAGAGGTTTCTCACTAATGCGAGTTTCTAGCTTATAGAGGTACCAGGAGAGGTTTGTCTCACTTACAGAGGTCAATAATATTCAAAATATTTAGTCGTGAGCATGATAAAGAATAATTTATTAGAGTGTGATATACAAAGTAATTATAAATATTAGAGAGCATTTACAAAAGAAAGCAAATAATATGCGAAATTCACTTAAAAAAATCTGTTAACTTTTTTTGTGTTTCCAAATTCACACCTTGATTTTTCTGATTCAAATGCATTTATAATATTAAGTTTGTCACTTAACGACAACACGTTGATTTTTCGTTTAGACATTATGAAGTTGTTGTAAAAGCCGAACTGTTCATTGCAAATAGTATTTATCAACTGTTGTAAGCATGACAAATACGATCATATAAATAAATATTATTTCTTCGAACTCACAAGACAACAAAAATACTCGCTTATAGAGGTATATGCAAAAGACGGTCTCAGTTATAGAGGTCAAAGTGGAAAAAACGACTGTCATTTATGCAGGTTTTTGTTTCTCACTCATAGAGGTTTTTTGGAGAGCTCGAAGTACGGGACCTGAGAATTATTCTCACTTATAGAGTTTTCTCGCATAAAAAATAAAAAAAAAAAAAAAAAAGGTTACCCAGTTCTCTCTTACCCAGGTTTGACTGTATATACTGTATATGGACTCAATATTTCGAGATATATATATATTGAACTAGGGAGAAAAAAAGAAAAATATTTTTATCTAACATCTAGTTGACTAGACCTTTTTCAGAATAAAATGATAATACTTAATAATATGAATAGTTAAAGCGTAGGATTTGGTGTAATGCAAAGATCTGAACTTGAAAGACAGTATTTATTTCACAAGTATACAAACATTTCATAAGATAATTCAATTTTTTTTTTCATATAAATACTAACAGCGATAATATAAGTTTTATTATAACAAGCTTTCCATCCACTGCTCATAACGCAATGTCAACCGACTCCAATGTTTGTGTTCCCATATTGTGACGGCTGGCTACATCAATACCTCGAATTGTGTTTAACCGGTTCCATCGATTTGTCAGATTATTATCAAAAAACTAAGGTTGTATAATTAACAAAATTGTTTTTCAAGGAATAAAAAAAGTTATTGGCAAACTATGCGAGGTATTGCTGTATTTTAATATCACTTCCATTCTGTTCTACTTTTGTAGCTGTTGTCAGGGATTATATATCTGAAACATATAATTAATTGTAGGTGAAGAAACAGAAGAACAGAGATAAATAGACGACTTGCTCAGCAGCATTTATTTAAATAAATAAGTCTTCGAAAATAATTTGAAACAAAAGTGAGCTCTTATCAGTGATTTATTATTTCTAAAATGATAGTTATTATATGTACCTGTTATGCATTAGTGTGTCAAGCGCCAAAAAAAATTGAAAATTGAGTTAAGCTCGGATTATTGATTCAAATGTTATAATTAATGAAATATGTCCTAAAAAAAAATTTATATTTAATGTTACTTGCACAATTAACAAAAAAAATTTATATATATATATAATCAAAACAAAATACTGTAATGTTTATTTTTTCAAATCTCAGTAGCTGGCGCTTGACACACTAATGCGTAACATGGTCCATATAATCTAATAGTTTCTTACCTTTAACGCTGATTAACGTGTCGATTCACCCAGGGGTTTTTTTCGGAGGGGCTCAAAATTTGAAGATTTCGTGCAACAGTTATTTTTTTAAATTAATACGAGGAAAAGAAGAAAGAAAATAGAGAAAAACACAAAGCAAAGTTTCGATTCTAGATTGGAATCATCTTCAGGCTACTCGAGCCATTAGACTTTAAAAATTATTAATATATAAAAGAGATAAATGCCGACGGATGTTAAACAGTCCTGTGGATTCATTGTTCAATCAAAAAATATTATTTCTCATGTAATGGTACTCTTTTTTGATTAAACACGATCGAAATGTCTCTTATTTTTTGAATAGATAAAATTGTCCTAAAAAAGCTCCATTTTTTCTTCTTTTAACAAGTTATTTTTGAAAACAGATAAAACAAAAACTTTTCCGGCTGTATATCCCGCAAAAATATTTACAAAATAGATATATTTTTTTCAAGATCAAGTTTCATGAACATTTTTTAAAAATATTCAGTAAAGCTCTCGGTCCCTCCACTGAATATTTCGCTTGTCATCTACTATCTTTATTTATGCAATAACACATTTTTACAAACGAAAATATTCATAAATTCGAGACTAGGCCAAATTAGAGATGTATGCCTTGGTAGCAACATCGTCCAAAAAGTCTTCCAAAACAGCACACTATGTTCCAATAACGCTATTCCGACCCGGAAGTAAAATAAATTAGTTGTCGCAATATTGCTACACTGCAGGTTCAATTGAATAGCAATAAGGCGAGATAGTTTGCGGGCAACTCTGTCACTTACTGGCGTCTAACTAAATAGATTGCACCGCACCCGCGTTTTTACTTATTTTGATAGTAAGGGTTCCAAGTAAGTAGAACAATTTGCCTCCTCCTATCCTTCAGCCATTTCCTATCCCTCTCAGGAATCCCAAATACAATTATTTGTCCCATGGGATTCTCTTTTTTTAAATAATTGAAAGAAATTTTCACCACTTGTCTACATCCAGATGATTATTTTGTGCTGCCAGCCAACGTGTGATGAAGTGGAAAGTTCGCGATTTGTTGTCCTGGTATCCACAAGGTGGCCTTTGTCAATAATTCCTCTTTCTCTTTTAACTTTGATTTTAACTGCTCAGGTAATGAGTTTACCGCACTTCTAAAAATGTCAACTTCTCTTTTAATATTTTCACTTGATCACGATATTTATTTTTTCTTTTTTACTGAAATTTTTAATTTAGTTTCGAGTTTTTTGTTTTTTTCTAAATTTGTTGTTTTTAATATTTTTTTTAAAATTTTTATTTCACTAGTATCAATTGCTGTAAGCTTTTTAGCATAGAGCAGTCGAACATCCTTAATAGTAGCTTTTATATTGCATTGAGGACATCGTTTCTGGGCCCCTGTACAACTTTTAATCCAATGAAGTATACATTTATGTCTTAATCCAATGTCCACATTTTAAAGATGCTAATCGATGCTCTCCGCAGCTGGTCCATTTGTCAAGGCAAATAGGACATATAGTTCCATCATCATCAGTATCTTCCGAGTGAGTTGCATTCGTATATTTGGCACGTTTTGGTTCTGAAAAGAAAATATATTTGTTATATCATTGTATTAAAATAATAAACAAAATCTCTAAACTTTTTTTGACATTTTGAAAAAGATTCACACTGAATATATATATATATATATATATATATAAATAGGGACAACCACCAGTAAAAGAAGAAGCTGAAAGATGAAATTATAACTAAATGTTGATGACTGAGAGGTCATGTATAAGGAAGG
>JAKCPI010007581.1:0-119025 GCA_023213315.1 Euborellia annulipes
GTTTAATTTTGCTATCTTCCAGATAAGTTTGCTAGTTGACTAGAACTGGAGTAATCGGCTCTGAGTAGGCCTAGAATTTTATGCACTTAGAATTATCCCTTCCTTTTTATTTAATTTGTTAATAATAGAATTTTTTCTTTTGTTACAGGGTAAATATCATCCTTTTTGGCACATCTTCGCATCTTCCAAAAAAAGGTCTGATTTATCTACTGGATTTTATTTTAATTAATTTTTGGTACACTAATAGAAAATTTTGTTGTTGTCCATCTCTAAACCGAAGACTGATTTTTTGAACATATTCTGCCATACATAAACATACAATAAAAAAAAAAAACCGTGTGATCTCTCCCTCCACAGCAACTCCACTCAACTTTCTCTTACCTTTGGATGTGTTCTATTCTTGTCACGCTAGTTTTTTTGTGTCTATGTATTGTATATTTAATTTCCGACAGTACGGTACATTAGAGATGTAAAATTTACAAACATAGAAATATATATCTTTTTATCTTTTTCATTTCTTACCTATGAGAAGTATGCTTCAAACAATTTCAAACGCAAAATAAGAATATACATTTTAAAGATTATCTAAAAAATAATAGATTTTTTAATTTTAATCAAAATCTTTTGAGCGAATTTTGAGAAAATCGCAAAAAACTAAAAAAGTACATCAGTAAAGTACTAGTACTTTTTGACCGATTTTATTTAAAAGCTTCGTGTCACGTGCCAGGGGGGTGCCTAACTTAAATATAAAATTTCAACCTTATAGCTCTTTTCATTCTTGAGATATTTTGTTCACAGAGCATTTTGTGGGACCCACTTTTTTAGACCCAGAACGTGTATTTCCATCAAATTCTCAATATATTATTTTTGACATGAATGCAATACTTTCTCTTTATATTATTAACATGTAAAATACAATTACACATTAGTCATTGTGAATAAATTTTTTTTTTTTTTTCAATTTCTCTGTCTTTACTGGTCCATTGAATCTCAACTTTATCGAAACGCGTTTTATTTCCATTTTATTTATTTGATTTAATGCAAATTAATTTAATCAATATAATAAAAATTCCATTTTAATAAAAAATTGTTGCATTGAATGTCTTTTCCTTTCAGAGTGTCGTAAAACATAATGATAAAAAAAAAAAAACTTGTTACCTGCGTTATCTTTAAAGCCCCCTCTGGCTATAAACTTGTTCTAAAAAATTTGAATCAAAGTAAATTGAGAATTTATGTGGCCTATTCTAATATTACTGATAATCAAAATTTATTCTCTTTTTACTTTCTCTTATATATATAGAGAGAAAGTATTGGTTTCATGTCAAAAATATCATGTCGAGCTTGAGCTTTTGAGTCCAAATGGTCTGTGTGTGAATTAAAAATATCTCAGACAAGAACTAGGACCTCGAAATTTCATATTTAAGCTCGATATCCCCACTGTGAACAAAATCGGTCAAAGAGTACTAATACTTTACTAATAAACTTTTCAGTTTTTTTTTTTTGATTTCCTCAAAATTGGTTCAAAAGATTTTGATTCAAATTCAAAAATTAAAGTGAAACTTTTATTTGATCCTCTCAAATTTTTTCGCTCTTCTATCAGCATGTCACGTTACAACCCGTGACGTCAAAGGCCGTGACGCTACAAGTCATGACGTTATTAGCCGTGAGGACAAAAATAGGAAAGTTGAAATTTTTAATATATATGACGAATTATAAAAAAAATAATTGTGAGATTTAATTATTCAATTTTTAAATTGATAAAATATAATTATTATTAAAATAATTTAAAATAATAAATATTGTTCTCAGTTTTTAACATGCGTCTATTGATTTCCCATTTTCCAATTATTAAGTTAAGATTAAAAACGCGATTTTAATACCCTTAATTGAATAATTTTCTGAAAATTTTCAGTTAAAGGCCTACGATCCGAAAAAAAAGTTTCACTTACATCGTGGTTTCATAAAACCACACAATGATTTTTTTTTTTTTTAATTGAACCAAAATTCATAAGAAGTTAATTTATTATTTCAGAAATGAAATATCATTTACGAAAAGGAAATCAAGTTGACTTTCTGTTTTTTCTTTTGCTCACTCCTCATTGGACACCCTTCTCTTTATAAATAGGCAGGCCTCCTTCCTCTTCGTTTCGAATTAATATCTCCGTTTCGTCGAAGGATGAATAATCCTCCTGCTGACAACCAAAAGGGCTGATTAGTCCCTTTCTCCAGTCAAATAAAATCAGTCCTGGCCTGCTGCTGGCTGCTTGCTCCTTAATTAGAATTCGTAGTGGATTCATAAAATTCCTCTCCTCTCTCTCATCAATTACATTCAGAGAAATTTTAGAAAAATGATTCATTCCTGTTTTAATAAAATAAACTAGCCGGGGCGCCGGCCTTTGGCGGGCTTTGTCCCCTCTGGACTGCCGCAAGTTCACTCGGGCCCGTACGCGCTTATTATTATTATTATTCCAATCCAGTGCCTACTTGAGATTTCTTTACATTCATAGAATACATAAATACGAAGAATACATACATTTTTTCTCTATACTTTTCCTATAGGAGAAATCGAAACTTTAGAAATTAATAACTCAAAAAGTTATAGAAATTCGGGACCTGAGTATTTTTCCTGAACTCTCCATAAGCTTGCAAAATTACGTTTCAAAATTCCAACTGGAAGTTGGTCAAACAGAACGTGACAGACGGACACTCTGCTATTATATATATATTCAAATAGGTAGAAAGAATGAGCAAACAGCTAGTTATATTTCAATTTATTAACAAACCAGGGCCGACGTTTCGGTCATATGGGACCATCTTCAGGGCTACAAATGATAAGAAAAGATCATTATTTAACAGATAGATACAATAACTTACATTTAAAAAATTAATTTATGTAATTGATTGTACTATCTGTTAAATGTTCTTTTTTATCATTTGTAGCCCTGAAGATGGTCCCATATGTGACCAAAACGTCGGCCCTGGTTTGTTAATAAATTGAAATATAACTAGCTGTTTGCTCATTCTTTCTACCTATTTGAATATCAACATTCAGCTATATACCTCCTTCAAATTATATACCAGGTATATATAGATAATAATCAAGCTTTACTTCTTCAGGCAAATTAAAATCTTAACTCTGTTTTTGTTTAACTTTGCACGAAGTATCTGGTAACACTGTTCAACAGTGAAATTTTTTCTGTAGTATTATGGGCTATTCTTGAGTATATGAGCAGGGCTGTTTCCAAAAATGCCATCAGTTTTCACCCATCAGGCATAGTTTTAGAGATATTGAGAAAAATAAATTTTAATTGAAAATTTGCTCTAATATTGAATGTTCAAGATTTTTTTAAGGATTAGTTATTAAGCTTTTATTAATTATTGTATCATATATGTATATATTTTTGAAATAATTATAATAATAATATTTTGTATCATTTATTAAAAAAAAAAAAAAAAAAAAAAAAAAAAAAAAAAAAAATTAAAAAAAAAACCTATTATAACATCAGCTCTTTATGTAAACACTTGGTTTGATGATTGTGACTAACTTCATGGGAATGAGTATAAATGGCGCGAAAATCTAACTTCATATGAATGACAGTAGATGGCGCTGACGTCGTCGTTCTATATAATTATTATTAGGGGAATTTTTAGTTATAGATCACATTTTTGCTTATTAATTATCCATTAAAAATATAAATACTATACAACGTTTCGACTGCTTATTCTGCAGCCGTTCTCAAGAACTGTGCACTTGCTTAGATTCAAGTGAACTAACTGTCATGGCCGTTACGTGCCTTTTATATATACAACGACGTCAGCGCTATCTGCAGGCATTCCTGTGAAGTTGAATTTAAATTTTCCCGCCATTTTCACTCATTCCCATGAAGTTAGTCACAATTATCAAAGTAAATGTAGTGCAGAATAAGTAGTTGAAACGTTGTACAGTATTTATATTTTTAATAAATAATTAATAACAAAAATATGGCCTACTTTTAAAGATTATTAACTTTTTATGCAAATTCGGATTCTGAGTATATTACAGGAGTTTACGATCTCCTCTGTCGTCATATTAATTGATTCCAAAGGATTCGGGATCTCGTCTATCCACATAGCAAATTCACATGTAGACAAAACCCTTTTGTATAAATTCTTTGTTCTTTCTCTTTCAATCATAGAAGAGCCCTGAATGGATGCATATCTCTATTTTATTATGCATCTTTCTCTTTTATATTATTTTCCAAGATATTTACTCACTACTCGTTTATCTTAAATCTTTATTATAACGAATTATGAAACATGCGGTATCGCAAAGTTTACAGTATTTTTTTTTTTTAATGTATTATTCATATTTTATATCAAAATAATCTTTATTTTCATCTAAAAAATATATATATATATATATAAGACTTTATTTTTTTTATTATTCTAGTATTTTAAAACTTATCATGTGAGAGGGAACATCACGCGGACCGTTTTCTGATAATCGGAAAAATATTTTTGTGAATTTGGACTATTTCCCTTATTATTTAGGGGACTTCTGTTCGCATGTTTTTGTCAAGAGATGGCATTAAGGGTCTTGAGAAGTGAACCATATCTCTCACGAATATTTGCTAACAGATGGCAGGATGGTAGCTATATTCAGTATGTATATTTAATCTCATGGATTTAGTTGATTTTTTTTGATCCAGTGGCGGATCCAGAGGTGTTTCTCGGGGGGGGGGGGGGGGGGGGGGGGGGTAATCTGATGTGACTGGTCGCACAGCACACATTTTTTCTTAATTTCGGAAATTTAAAGGCGCATTCTGTACTTGTTTGCCAGAATATAAATACAAATCAAATTTTTAAGTATTAATTTTTAAAATTTTACATTAAAAATACATTTTTTTTTCGAAAAAAAGTATTTTTTTCAAATCTCAGGGGGTAATTATCCCTTTATCCCCCCCCTTGTAACCGCCCTTGTTTTGATCTTAGAAATATAAAATCTGGACTTACTGGTCGCCAGCACACAACTTTCTTTTACCATCGGTAATCGAAAGTTGTGTTCTCTGCTTGTCACACCAGTTTTTTTTTTTGTCGAAATATATTTAGTTTCCACCGATATATTAAAATTTAAGATGTAAAATTTATGGCAACCATTCTCTCCTATCTTTCCTATGAAGCGCTAGAGTAAAGTGTGCTTCAAACAATTTTGAGAGCAAATTGAGAATATACATTTTAAAGAACATCTAACATATAATTAATTTTTGAATTTTAATCAAAATCCGTATAGTTAATTTTGAGAAAATCCGAAAAAAAAACTGAAAAAATGCATCAGTAAAGTACTGGTACTCTTTGGCCGATTTTGTTCAAAAGCTTCGTGTCACGTGCCAGGGGGAAACCTAACTTAAATATATAATTTCAACCTCATAGCAATTTTGGTTCTTGTTCATACACAGACAGACCATTTCGCGATAACCACTTTTTTGGACTCAAAGGTCCTCAAATCATATATATCCATCAAAATATCGAAATCGAATTTTCTGACATGAATCCAATACTTTTCCCTCTAAATATTAACATAAGAGGAAAATAATAAAAAAAGGTTTTAAGAGATCTAATAATGCCGGCTGTTAGATTAGCCTGCCATCTTTTGCGAGAGTGTTGAACTATTTAGTTCGTTTTTTTTTCTCTTCAATATTAAAACTTATTTTTTCTTTTCGTCACCAATTTGTATTCACATTATAGGTTAGATATTAATTAATTTTATATTTTTAGATGTAAAAAAAATTACGTTAAAATAAAGAACATAAACTGGAACGAAGTACAACAGTTTTACGTATTGCTTGTTAAATGCTAAAAAAATTGAATTTTAATAAGTTGGAAAATGACAAATACGCCCTTGTATAGAATAAGATGAGATGCTGGCGGGCCTGGTCGGATAGAATAGTCTGGATTTGTGGCCAAGGTCGTTGAATGCCTCCCGAAGCCAGCGATAGTGATTTTTTTACTTCTAAAATTATGATCAGTCCCCAACCCAAAATAACTATAAAATAAAGTTATTTTTCTAAAATATTTTGGGTATATTTTTTTTTTCTATGATAATTAGTTATCATCAATATGTTTTTATTTGTCTATTTAAATTTTTTTCACCTAAAAAAATGATAAGAGCTTTAAGTAACGTCCTTCTGAAAACGCTGCCAGTTAGCAACCATCTGCCCTTGCCTGTACTTCTCTCTCCATGATATGCATGACGGGTTGCAAGCAACCCTCGGGAACCCCTGCTCTCTTCCCCCCAGTCTAACGGTTCGGCGAATCACTATTTAAATGCCTTAAATTGTAAACACAAATATTTAACATCTTCTTATTGAATTAAGTAATAAAAAAATGGGCGTAACATTAAACGTAGTCACACAAAGAAAAGGGAATATAAAGTGGTCAAAATGTTAATTAGAATATTTTATTTTATTTCGCTTGATTAATTAATTGATTAAAATACATTATTTGGATATTAGGAATTTCGATTATGTAGATATCTAATTTAGTGAAGGATGTATCAGAGGCAGAGGCATCCAAGAAAAAATGCACTGAATGCTTTATCAATCCTGGAGACGTTTGGGTGCATTTATTATGTACCATCTTCAGCACCGAAACGTCTCCAGCTGGTTGGTGAAGAATTCAGAGCATTTTTTTTGGCTGCCTCTCCTCGGATACATCCTTCAGTAAAGATCTACAGCCACAATACAATTTGCTCCTCGATATCTAATTTAAGAAAAACATTTCGAATAAATTTGATCTTATGGTTAAATTTCGAATAAATTTTCTTTTTTTTTTTTTTTTTTTTTAAATACACTTTTTTTTCCAATTCACACTCACACATATCATTTGGTATCCAAATGGCTTAAATAAAATCATCGAATTTCCTGGGATCCGACCCTTGGTATAGAAGGCCAGCACTCTAACCCTTACACCAAGCCCGAGGGCTTTGAATAAATTCATTTTATTGGAAAATGTATTTTTCTTTACTGATTTTTTCTGTCATTTTCAATGGATCCACTTCCTTTTCCAAAATAAAATATTTAAAAAAATAAAACTTTAGAGAAAAGTAGGCTACTCCGACTTCTGATTTTAATCAAAATCTTCTTTTTTTTTTTTTTTTTTAAAAAAACATTCACACTTTTTTCTCATTCACACTCACATTCACACAGTCTTTTCGGCAACTGAGGCCATTTAAGACTTTTTACGATAATCAGTATGTTTAATATATCAATTGGGGGGTCCAGGCATTTTTATTTAAGTCATTTGGTATCCAAATGGCTTAAATAAAATTATCGGACTGCCTGGGGTCCGAACCCGAGACGTTCGGTATAGAAGGTAGGCACGCTACCAACTACTCCAAGCCCCTTGGGCAATCAAAATCTTAAACACACGGTTATATAATTTGTCTCAAAAAATTTAAATAAATGCTGCTGGTTATGGAATTTTTTTTTATTTTTTTTATTTTAATTTAGTCTCTCCTCTCCTGTTATCATTTAAACAAATTTTACAAATAAATTATATATATTGGAGAATACCTTTAGTGATGATTTGCGGCGAGTATTCAACAGCCTTTTTCTTCTGGGCTACCATTCCAGGGGTTAAGCCCTGCTAGCCTGTTTGTTTATAACACTCTTAGGGCTGGTTGCTTCACTTCTAATTAACTAGCGGATAAGCTAGTTGACTATGACTTTCGTTTGGATACCAAATGGCTTAAATAAGAATGCCTGGACTCCAAATATATATATTCAATAACGGTTATCGTTTAAAGTCTTATATGGCCTGAGTTGCCGAAAAGACTGTGTGAATGTGTGTGTGATTGTTATATTAGTGTAAAAAAAAAAAGATTGTCTTTATTAAATTGCAAACTTGACAAAACCTTCCTTATATCTCAGATAGCTAGTTCTTTTGGGGTTTAGGCTTTCACATTTGTCTTTCTTTAATAAAATAATTTTATTTCCGGTTTAACTGTGGTTTATTTGTAAAGATTACAAAGTTTCGGCCACTCATTCTGTGGCCTCCTTCAGGTTCAATAATTCAGCTAAGATTACAAAGGTTGTTACATCTGTGGCAGTGGCGTAACCAGGGGGGGGGGCTCGAGCCCCCCCCCCCCGCCCCAGGCGCATCGAGCCTTTGGCGCCCCCCGGAACCGGCATAGGCGCCCTACGGCCTCTAAAATATAGCCCAGCGAATGTGATTTTATCATATTTTTTTCATCGATTGTGTTAAAAAATTGATTGTTTTCTTTTAAAATTATATTACAACTTGAATTCTACTATTTTAAATGAATTTAATTCCAAAAATAATAAATAACGGATATAGAGGCTTTATAATTAAATTTTTTTTTTATTTTGCAATATATAAGCCTTAATTTGATGTTTTATGGCTGTGGAGATTTACTCAGGATTCGTATAAGCCTTAATATTTAATTTTTTGGAATTCAAAATTTTTTTAAGCATGAAGGAATTGAGCTATGAGACTGAAATGTTATATTTAAGTTAAACACTCCCCGGGACCGTGAAAATAAGCTTTTAATCAAAATCGGCCAAAAAGTACTAGTATTTTACTGATGTAGTTTTTCAGTTTTTTTCGATTTTCTCAAAATGAAAGGGCTTTTACCATTCTTCAGGCCCGCCCGAGCCCGCCCGGAATTTTTTCAAATCCGCCCATTCCCGCCCAAGATTTAGTGAATGAATGAACGAATGTCTAGCAATTTTTAAATAAAATTTCATTTGCATACCCGTCGAAATAAAATACTCTATTTTAAAAAGTTTTTATTCTTTGATATTTCCCCGAAAACTGAATAGTTTTTGAAATAATCACAGAAGAAAACGACATTTTTCGTAAAAGCAAAGAAAAATCAAAACAAAATCATACAGGGGTCATTAAAAAACATGTAAATATAAACAAATTCGCTGAGAAAATTACTGGATGCAAGAAACTTGCCCGCCGAAGGCGGGCAATTGCTCGCCGAAGGCGAGCAAGGGGTCCAGGGGGCGGCGCCCCCTGGAAAATCGGCGCCCTAGTTGAGCTTCGCCCCCCCCCCCCGCCCTCAAAGGCTGGTTACGCCGCTGATCTGTGACAATCTCATTTGAATTGTTATTTAAATGTGAGTAAGCTCATTATATTTTTAACTCGAATGTTAAGCGTGTTCTTGTTTACTATATCGATGGATTGATGATTTGCTATCGGTCGGATAAGTTTACTAGTGGATTTGAAGTTAAACAACCAGCCTTCATTAGTGGCTGTTCCTTCTTCTTGTCATACATTCGATTCCAATCATTTCAATTATTCTTTACCATGGGATCGTCTGAAGCTCAACAGTGATCGACCTTACTTAACAGCACCGATCCTTAAAAATTAAATTAGAAATCTATTGTTTAAATATCTTTGAAAGAAACTTGTCATCCAAGTACTTCAGGTGTTAAAGGGTGAATCCTGTTTATTGGAATCATTAATAAATTACCTTTCATTCTTCTTATGTTGGCCGACGATCTTGCTTTCCCTGAGAAAGAAGGGGTCCCAAAAACGGAAACTAGTTTAAAACCTCGAGAGCTTGTCCCGAATACGGAACGGGACGGTTTCTCTCTTGGGCCGAGATTCTGATTCAAAAAGTCACCTGACACCCCAACGAGGATGGCTAGGGCCAGATTTTATTAAATGAAATTGTCAGCTGGTTCTATTTCTTGTAGAGAGAGGTCTACTATCTACCTGAAGGATGACTTGGTGGGATTTCAAGGGTTTTTGAGCTTCTATAAATTTTTTTTATAATTTCTTTCACATACAATAAACAATGGATCTTTTAATTGATCGATTCTATCAATCGATAGGTCTATATTTCAAATAAATCATTTATAGACGATAGCTTATACATTTTTATAAAAAATTATACAATAGTTAATTAATCTTTCTATTTCTTGATCTTTTGTTCAGTGGCGTCATTTGGCGGGGGGGGGTGCATTTGTCCCCCCCCTCCCCCAAGGGCTCTGATTTTTATAAAATTTTATATTATTAAAATATTTCAAAGTATATAAACTGTACAAAATTAAACAATTAAATTAAATATCTTTTGGCCAAATTAGACTACCTATAAATTAAAAAAAAAAAATCTGGTGTGACTTGCGCACAGCACACAACTTTCGATTACCGAAGGTAAGAGTGCTTGTCACACCAGATTTTTTGTGTCGACATGTATTTAGTTCCCGACAGTACGGTACATTCGATTTTCAAGATGTAAAATTTATAAGTATGGCAAAATATTTATATTTTGTTACCGTGGCAACCATTTCTCCTATCTTTTCTATGGAGTACAAGAGTAAAGTGGTCTTCAGAAGATTTCAATGACAAAATGAGAATATACATTTTAAAGAGAATCTAAAAAATAATTGATTTTTGAATTAAACAAAAAATTGTTGGAGCGAATTTAGAGAAAATAAAAAAAAACTGAGAAAGTGCATCAGTAAAGTACTCTGGTCGGTTTTGTTCAAAAGCTTCGTGTCACGTCCCATGGGGGTGCCTAACTTAAATATAAAATTTCAACCTCCTAGCACTTTTTGTTCTTGAGATATTTTGTTCACAGACACACACACACACACACAGACAGTACATGCCGCGAAAACCACTTTTGGATTCAGGGGACATCAAAACGTGTATATCCATCAAAATCTCGACATCGAATTTTTGACATGAATCCAATACTTTCTCTCTCTCTATATATAACATATCTAATATATTATAGAGGTAAGAGAAAGTAAAAATGTATGCCCCCCAAAAAAAATATTTCCCCCCCCCCCAAGAAAAAGTTGAAATGACGCCACTGCTTTTATTTACATTCGAGCACTGTACTCATAGCCTCCCCCTTCCCCCCCGTTCTCCCCACTACAGTGACGGCGCTAGCTTATTCTCAGTGGGGGGGCAGGAGAGGGGCAAACTTATTACCAGGGGGGCAGTCAATAAATATATAAGCATCAACAGAGAAACAAAACTGGTGTGACTCGGGGCACCATTTTTTTGTGTGACCTTAGGAACCGACAGAAGTTTCGGATTCGGCCAAATTTCAGCCGAAACTTCGCCCTGCCAGAAACCTGACTTTGAAAAGATGGGAAGATGCTCGTATACTAAAAAAAAAAAAACGTCGAGTGAAATTCGCACTTAAAAAAAAGGTCAAATGATTTTCGCAAGAGGGAAAAATGGAAATTCTAGTAAAAAAAAAGATGAATTTAAAATAGGAAATTTTAAGAAAAAAGTTTAAAACAATTTTCGATTTCGGTTACGCTTTCGGTCGAAACTAAAATTGAAGCCAAAATTCGGTTTCGGCTGAAAATCTTGTTTCGGTCGGACTCTAGTCGACATAGGCCTATATTTAGTTTCCAACAGTAAGGATTTTTTTTTTTTTTTTTTTTTAAACATTCACACTTTTTTCTCATTCACACTCACATGCATCCACACATTCACAGTCTTTTCGGCAACTTAGGCCATTAAAGACTTTGACGATAACCGTTATGAATATATATTATTTGGGGTCCAGGCGTACGGACATTATAATTCAAGATGTAAAATTTATAAACATGAGAAAATGTTACTATAGCAACCATTCCTCCTATCTTTCCTATAAAATACAAGAGTAAAGTGTGTTTCAAAAGATTCCAAGGGCAAAAGGAAAATATACATTTTAAAGAGGATCTAAAAAATGTCACACCACAGGCACTGAACCTTACCGAATGTGGTACTGGGAAATACAGTATTTTCAGTTTTGGTTGGCAGGCTTTCTCATTATCTCCTGAGAAATATGAAAGCCCATAAATTGGTTTAGCGACCAAGCGCGTTTAGTTTAGCCCCGGCTCAAAGGGGGGGGGGGGGGTGGCCACTTTGAATCACGTGATCGAACACTAAAATCCAGATTTACCCAGGAATTTTTCTGAAAGATATTGGCTATGCGCAGAATTTCTCAAAATCACTATCAATTTCTTCTGAATCACTTGAGCTTGATTCATAGCTGGTGGATTTACACTTGTACCCGAAGAAGAAATTTTTTTTTAGATTGGGGCTCAATAAAGTTTTTTTTTTTTAATTTAGGTCTTTTTCGGCATCGAAAACCATTTAGGCCCCGTCTCTATTTATTTCAATTCCATTGGTAAAGTTATCGGATATTTTTTTCTTTTCGATGACATTTTAATGGCACAAAAGAAAGATATTTACTCGACAAAAATTTGAGAGTAACTAAATTTATTTATTAAAAATAATCTTTATTTTTTACATTGTAATAAAAAGCTTAAAAAATTACATTTTTTAAAGGGGAAAAGTGAATAATTTTAGAAATTTTTTTAATTTGGTTTCCGAGCTGACTGGGGGGGGCATCCAGGGGGGGCAGAGGTCCTTGCCGGGGGCGGATGCCCCCCTAGCCCCCCCGTAGCGCCGTCACTGCGTTCTCCTGAAATCTCGAAAAATTATAAATAAATGGAAATCTCTATATTCAGTTTTGGTTAGCTTAGTATACATTTTTCCATCTGTTTAAAACAATTTTTTTGGACTCATTAATTGGGTCATTTAATCAAACAAAATTAAATTATATCATAATTAAAAAAAAAAAAGTTAGATAAATAATTAAAAAAAAAAACAAATAAATTAAAAACAAATTATTTGAATGATAATTTGATGATTTTTTTTTATCTTTTTTAATAAAAAATATATTACGAAGTGTTTAGTTACAGCTCACTTTAAATCGTGAAACTTTTTTGAAAGTGCAGTAAACATGATTCTCTGTTATGTGTTATTATTTATATTCATGAAATACAACCTCATTTTTAAACATAAGCTTTTTTTTTTATTTTACAATATCTTAACGAAATACTTAAATTTATTCACGTTTGATCACAATAAATATAATAATAAATAAAACGTTTTCATTTTTGAATATTAAAAGAGATGCAAAAGAGGAGGTGGAGGAATAGAAAAACCATCTCCTTTTCTTTTCTATTGAGTTGTATATAACGAAAGGAAGAGAGGAGAGAAGAGCGTAACGGAAGTTGGGTGAATGTCTGGTCCTTTGTGATGCACGTGCCATTAGCCATCCTTTCAGGTTCAGGTATTTATATTGACACCTGAACCTTAATGTAGGTGGATGCAGCCGCCGTCATCATTTATTCAATTCGGTTTTCAAGTGAATCCTAGCCGGTGCACGTGCATGTCTGTCTGTCTGTCTGTCTAAATCTTTTGCCCAGGCACGGAAGGAAATCAAAAAAACCTCATCGTCCTCTTTCAATTTTTCAATCTCAAGGCTATCCTATATGAAAAGGAAAGGGATCACTTCTATTTTCTTTCCTTCTCAATCAACGAACATAATTTTTATTCACTAGTTAAAAATGTATATATAACGAATAAAAATTTGTTTTTTTAGTGGTAGAAGTCTCAACTATTGTACTTGAGGTTAGAGTGCATTCGACAAAAATTTATTTCAATTGAATTGGCTACCAATTAATTAATTAATTTTTACTTTCTCTTACCTATGGATGTCAAGATTTTGATGGATATAAACGTTTTGAAGTCCTCTGAGTCCAAAAAAAGGGGTTTTCGCAACATGGTTAGTCTGTCTATGTGTGTGTGTGTGTGTGTGTGTGTGAACAAAATATATCAAGAACGAAAAGGGTTGAAATTTTCTATATGTTAGGTACCCCCATGGGACGTGACACGAAGCTTTTTGACAAAATCGGCCCAACTAGTACTTTACTGATGCACTTTTTCAGTTTTTTTTTTTTATTATTTTCTCAAAATTCGCTCCTATTTTGATTAAAATTCAAAAAATCTGGTGTGACTGGCGCACAGCACACAACTTTCTCTTACCCTTCGGTAAGAGAAAGTTGCGCACTGTGCTGGTCACACCAGATTTTTTGTGTCGAGATATATTTAGTTTCCGATAGCACCTTAGTTTCAAACTTGCATTTTAAATGTTGACTGCTTCAAATAAACTATGGTTATTTTTCAAAATTTTAATCTCATATTTGGACATTTTATACACAATATAGAATCGTAAATAAATACAAAATTTCATAAGAATTGGAAAAAAAAATTTTAAATGCCTAAAAAGTTCTAAAGGGGACCCCCTTTTGAATCTAAATTAACATACAAATCCCTATAGGAAATTAACATTGTTCCTATGCGAAGATAAGGTGGAAAGGGAATTTAAAAAGAGTAGAGAGAGACGATAATGTTTGCAAATGGGAGAGATATATATATATATATGTTTTCTTGGAAACAATTAAAAACAGAAATAAAATAAAAATAAATGGGAATTTAAATAATAATTGATTTTTAATCTAATAAAAAGAAAAAGATTTAAATTCCGTTACCATGGCAACCATTTCTATCTTTCCATGAAGAACAAAGAGTAAAGTGGTCTTCAGAAGATTTCAACGGCAAAATGAGAATATACATTTTAAAGAGCATCTAAAAAATAATTGATTTATGAATTTTAAAAAAAATCCTTGGAGGGAATTTTGAGAAAATCGAAAAAAACTGAAAAAGTACATCAGTAAAGTACTAGTACTTTTTGGCCGATTTTGTTCAAAAGCTTATTTTGAGCGTCGTGGGAAGGTACCTAAGTTAAATATAAAATTTCAATCCGGTAGCTCAATTCCTTCATGCTAAAAATCTGTCCACACATACAGCACACACGCACGCACACACACACACACACACACACACATACATACACACAGACCAATTTGCAGGACCCACTTTTTTTGGACTCAGGGGACCTCAAAACATGTATATCCATCAAAATCTCGACATCGAATTTTTGACATGATCGCTAATACTTTCTCTCCTATATATTTCATATATAGGCTAAGAGAAAGTAAAATCAATTATTTTTTAGATGCTTTTTAAAATGTATTTTCTCATTATCGGCGGAAACTAAATATATCTAGACACAAAAAAAATCTGGTGTGACTGGTCGCACTGCACACAACTTTCTTTTACCTTTGGTAATCGAAAGTTGTGTTCTATAATTGTCACACCAGATTTTTAATTATGTTTTTGAGGTCTGTCTTGGCTTTCAAGGCTTTTTTAGCCCCCGTTGCCGGCATATTATTAGTCTTGAAGCTGCGGGGCGCGGGTTCGAATCCCAGGCAGTCCAAAATTTATTTAAATCAAATGGAATTTGGGAGTCCAAACATAAATTCCTATTTAAACCTCAAAATCTTCAGTGAGGTTTTCGAGGGTCCGTTTAATTTTTTGGAGATGGGATTCAACATAAAAAGTAATCTCAGTTTGCACTTCAAAATCCTACTTACAAACGGTTTTACAATTTTGAGATTTAAATCAGAACTGCAGAATCTACAATTGGCCCTCAAAAACTTCAATCCATATAGAAATTACTCTATAGCGGTTGAACCTCAAAAACCTCATATGATTTAATCCCCATAAAATTTACCCCCACTCCTTTTATGTATAGAAATATTCTATAGCAAATCGAATTGTTTAAACCATTTCAAGTTTCATTTGATTTTATTAACAATATTGTTTGTTTTAAAACTAAAAAAAATCTAAAATGTGAGTCAAATAATCACTTCATTTTTTCGCTATTGCGAAAATCATTCGGCTTTTTTTTTAGTATACGAGTCTCATCCCATCTTTTCAAACTCAAAAAAATTTATAAATTCAACTTTGAATTGTGATGAAAGCCCCGGGTCCCCCATGTCACAATTAGTAACGTTTAGTCTAGACCCCTACCCTCCCCCTAACGCGTTACGTAATATGTGGATGACCCCCAAATGTATTTTTATTTATTATCTATATCTTCCGGAAACGATTATCGGAATGCATATTATTAATTAAAAATATCGCCTACGATTTTTTTTTAAAGATCTTGGTTTGTTTCATTTTTAACTTATTCTATTGAGGGAAGGGAGACAATAAAGTCTAAACCGTTTCTTCCCCCCCTTTCCCCTTAAAATAGTCAACGAACGTTAGGGTCAAAATTCAGGTCATAATCCTAATTTTGATTAATCGTCTTTTAAATTCAACCTGATCGGTGACCCTTAAATAATCCTATTTTCTTTTTTAGAATTTAAAAGTATTTTTTTTTACAATATTTGATTATTCATAAAAATTTGCTTTTATTAAAAGTGGAAAAATTCATTTACTGTTTGTTATACTCTTTTCGGCACCTTAGGCTATAGTCTTTTTAACGACACTTATATATTAAAGTATTAATTTACATTAACAAATTTACCATCTAGAGACAATTTTAGGGGGAAATTTTTTATTAATGAATAAAAGCACTATTTGATTAAAATAAAAAATCTGGTCGGACAGCACACAACTTTCTTTTACCTTCAGTTATCGAAAGTTGTGTTCTGTGCTTTTCACACTAGATTTTCGTATTAACATATATTTAGTTTCCACCGATACAAGAAGTAAAATTTATAAATATGAGAAAATATTTTTATTTTTTTACCATGACAACAATTTCCCCTATCTTTCCTATTAAGTACTAGAGTAAAGTGTGCTTCAGACGCTTAAGGGCAAAATGAGAATATACATTTTAAAGAGTATCTAAAAAATAATCGATTTATCAATTTTAATCAAAATCGTTGTAGCCAATTTTGAGAAAATCGAAAAAAAAACTGAAAAATTACTTAAACTTATTATTAAGTAAAGTACCAGTTATTATTAAGTAAAGTACTAGTACTCTTTGGGCATTTTGTTCCAAAGATTCGTATCACGAGCCAGGAGGGGGGGTCCTTGCATAAATATAAAATTTCAACCGACTAGTTCTTTTCGTTCTTGTTCCCAGACAGACAGACCATTTTGATGGAACCCACTTTTTTAGACTCAGGTGACGTTCAATTTAAAGCATGAAGGAATTGGGCTAGGAGGTTGAAATTTTATATTTAAGTTAAGCACCCCCCTAAGGCGTGAAAATATGGTAACATAATATAAATATTTCCCCATGTTTATAAATTTTACATTTTGAATTCTAATACATTGGCGAAAACTAAATATATGTCATCACGAAAAATCTGGGGTGACAAGCACAGAACACAACTTTCGATACCGAAGGAAAGTGAAAGTTGGGTGCTGTGCGACAGCCACACCAGATTTTTTAATTATTTGTCATAACTTTTCCGATATATACAAACTGTATGCTAAAAAAAAAACCTAAAAAAAAATACTCTAATTGAAAATTAATTTCAAATGGAAAGAAAAATTTAAAATAAAATAAAATAATTATTTATCTCTAGATGAATCTCAGAAACTTGAAGGTATACTGATTTTTTTTCACCAATATAATTTGGCGATTTAGGCAATTTCTTTACCAGTCAGCAACAAATTATATCATTTCACTTTTACATCTCAGACATCACTTATTATTCGCAAACAAGAGCAAAAAAAAAACGCTTTTGGGATTTTTTTCTTTTTGATAATGTTTTTTTGCCAAAGTAAATATTAAATCTTAGTAGAATGTTATGTTTATTTTTGGTTAGGATTTTTTTCATTTTTTTTCCTTTAAAGAGCGACGATATAGTGACGTTGGTTAACCTCTGAGAGGCTGCGGAAATGTTATAAAAGATAAACTAATCTAACGGTTTTGTAGTTATTAATAACTTCCAGTGACAAAAAAATCATCATTGGTTTGCATATTACATATTATTTCAAATTCACATCTCACTTTCAAATATGTCTAAAATATTAATAATTTATTTATTTACTATCTTTGGGGGAGTCAAATTTTAACAAAATGCCATTTGGCTCTAATAATTAGCCATCTGTTTTGAAGTGTCTCGTTGCGCTTATTTCACAAACCATGTGGCCTTCCTTTGTTGATAACATCTATCATTCATTTTACATAAAGTGCGGGAATATTATAATTTTTTTTGTCCATTGACCTTTTACTTTCTCTTACCTATATATATATATATATATAGTGAGAAAGTTTTGGATTCATGTCAAAAATTCGATGTCGAGATTTTGATGGATATACTCGTTTTGAGGTCCCTGAGTCCGAAAAAGTGGTTTTCGCAACATGGTCTTTGTGTGTGGGTGGGGCTGTCTATGTTCAATTTTAAGCATTAAGGAATTGAGCTACAAGGTTGGAATTTTATATTTAAGTTGAACATCCTCCCGGAGCGTGAAAATACTTATTGCGAACCCTTCATGAAAATAAGTTTTTGAATAAAATCACCCAAAGAGTGATAGTACTTTACTGATGTACTTTTTAAGTTTTTTTCGATTTTCTCAAAATTCGCTCCAACGATTTTGATTACAATTCAAAAATCAATTATTTTTCAGATTAAATTTTTTTTTTAATTTTTTTTTTCTTTTTAGGGAAAGGGGAGAAGGGGTTTTTTTTTTTTTTTTTTATTTTTTTTGGTAAAAAAATATTTTTTTTTTTTTTACTTAAAGATCCGGACAACTGAATAAATTTTAAAGAAAATAAAATATTTTTAGCAGGATGAATAAAAAAAGGCTAACCTGCTATGATTATTTCTTTATTGCATTCAAACCCACAGCGAAGCTTCGGTCGACTATGCGACCATCTTATTTATTTTGAAATTTCGGAGAAGGAAGATGTTTCTTTTGAACCATCAAATTTCCCCCTTGTTATGGAACAACGTATTCACTATTCTTGGTTTTTTGGGCGCAGTGGGGGAGGGGGGGTACAATTAGTTGTTTTCTCGAGCTTTTTATGTTAGTTTTTCTTTTGTTGAGACTAAGCTATTTCACTTTTTAACATTTCCATTAAAACTTTTTTATTTTAGTTTTGTCTTGTTTCTAAGACTGTATTAGTTTCAAATCGTAACAAAACGTTGCCTGTAAAATTATTTTTGTGAAATAAAAGGCTCTTATTCTTATTTCTTTTAGTTTTTATTAATTGATTTGTTGTTATTAAATTTGAGGTTTGAACACTACCTACTTCTAATGATAACACAAAATTTGATAATTAGTTTTTATTGATTAGGTGGCTACAGCTGTGCGACTTCTTCACAGTGGCGGATTGCAATTATGTCGGGGGGGGGCGTTTTTTTTTTTTTATTTTTATTTTATTTAAGGACTTTGTAGCCATTTAGACCCCTTTCCTATTTTTTTTTTTTTTTGGATTTTTTTTATAGAAAAAAAAACATTCACACTTTTTTCTCACCACACTCACAACCTCACACTGTCTTTTCGGCAACTCAGGCCATATAAGACATTTACGATAACCGTTATTGATAAATATACATATATGGGGTCCATGCATTCTTATTTAAGCCATTTGGTATCCAATTGGCTTAAATAAAATCATCGGACTTCCTTGGGGTCCGAACCCGCGACTTTTGGTATACGAGGTTAGCACGCTAACCTATACACCAAGCCCCGAGGGCTCCTATTTATTTAAATTGATTAGTAACAAATCCAATTGAAATTAAAGAGCGGAAATCATAATTTCTTTAGATTACTAGTTTTTATAACTTTTTGAATGTCTTCTCGGGGGCGATCGCCCCCCCCCCCCCCTTTAATTCGCCCTTGCCTCTTCAGAATCTATTGTGCATCTTCATTATTGATAATTAAATCATTTTTTTTTATCAAAGATTACAATGAATAAAATTTAATTTTGTTAAATCCAAAACTTTTGCAGCTAAGCACACAAATTCGTTATTTTGAAAAGTAATTAAATTCCCACTCCAAGAAAACCTATTCAATCTTTTTTTATATAAACATATTCTGAACTACCTGTTCAGATTCAAATGTAAATCACAATTTTAGGAGATCCTCTTTCTTCTTTATTCTCTGAAATCCGTTAATTTTAACTTTTTTCTTTTTAATAATAAAGGGAGCATATAAAACGTTTCTTCATAGATACCACAATCTCTTTAGAACTAATCATAAAACTTCTTCCCTTTTTTTTTTTTTCTTTTAATTATTTCAATAGAAAATTTGTAAATCTAATGAGGACTACTTAATCATTTAATATTTCTACAATACCACCGTTTGTAAATCATATGTTATTTTCTCCACATGTAATCTATTCAGAGGGGTTGGTGATGATGATTGTGTGTATGTATAGTTGGGGTGAAAGAAATGGATGGATGAATAAGAAGGGGGAGAATACTTTCATTTTCTTTTAAAATTTAAAAGACGTTGGACCGTATGCGAGATGTCAAATTCACCCCCCGGAATCTCGATACATTTGGCTTCTAGTAGAGATTCGCTATTATTTTCTTGTCTGTGTGTGTATGTATGTGTCTGCTCGCACGTGCTCAGATCGTTGTGTGTGTGAGCCGTTAGATTTACCATTTATGTTGAGGACAAAAGAGAGTTGGAGACCTCCAACAGGCGAGACTCACTCTTAAGGTGGCGGACAAGAAGAGGGTAGGTCCCTCCGAAGATAGTCGGTTAGAAGGAAGGAAGGAAGGCATTTTCATTTGCCCCCACCCCACACTCTCTTCTTTTTAGGGTTTATCATATATTTAACTAGCGGTCACTATGGGTTGCTGATCAGAAAAATTGTCCGTTGGTGTCAAGAAGAAATGATGAAACCCTTGTTAGACAAGTTGGGTTACTGATAAGAATCAACAAAAAAAGTTCTTTGTTCTAAATAATCAAAAAATTGTTATTTTTTTCAATTTGTCCTGTCGGCTGCTGAGGCCATTTAGGGTTTCATTTTGATTTTTATTTATTGATAAATACCAATGGCTATCGGGGGACGTTCAACAGGCTAATTCCTAAGTGCCATCCACCAGAGGTTTCGCCGCGATTGGGATTTCTTTACTGCAACGATCTTGGTGGCTGTTGCTTTAACTGAAATGAGGTTATCTTTTTAAAAGAGATAGTAAAGAGAGATTTTATACATTAATTAATATAATTGTATGTTTTTTGTGTGTGTTTTTGAGGGCGAAGCGCCTCATGGCCCACAGGAATCGAACCCAGGATCTCCAGCCTTTCCTGGGCATTGGTGTAAGTCGAGGATCCGGTGGCCCCGGAAAGGCTGGAGAGCCTGGATTCGAATCCCAGGAGAGGTCATGGGGCGTTTGGCCCACCAACAAAAAATATACTCCCAACCATATTAAATATATCTATCACTAATTAAGTCCGAATCGAGATTTTTTAAAATTTTATTTATTTTATTATTTATTTTTCTAAGGCCATTAAGACGCCGTCTCTATTTATTTAAATTGATTGCTAGCCAAAATACTAATATCTTATTCAAATATTCATTCTTTAATATAATACGCTAGCACCTGACTTCTTGTCCCTGTGTGTATGTGCCTATCAGGGCGCTGGTTGGCTAGAGTCACAGGAAGTGGAGCGGGAGAGGGAAATTTAAATGTAAGTCAGAGAGGGAAATTTGAAACCTTAAAATTTCCAAACAGCAAGCAAGAATAAATTTGAATCATTTGTTCGCCAAAGGGGGAATTCCACACTGAATTTATAAAAAAAATAAATAGAAAATCACTACTTTTTCTTACGTATTGCTTTCATGTCAAAAATTCAATGTCAAAATTTTGATGGAAATACATGTTTTGAGGTTCCCTGTATCTGTCTGTCTGTCTGTGTTCAATTTAAAGCATGAAGAAATTGAGCTACGCCCCTCTGAGGCGTGAAAATAAGTTTTTAATCAAAATCGGCCAAAAAGTACTAGTACTTTATTGATGTACTTTTTCAGTTTTTTTTCGATTTTCTCAAAATTAGCTATAACGATTTTGATTAAAATTTAAAAATCAATTATTTTTTAGATGCTCTTTAAAATGTATATTCTCATTTTGCTCACATAATTGTTTGAAGATCACTTTACTTTTGTACTTCATAGTAAAGATGGGGAAAATGTTTGCCATGATAACAAAATATAAATATCAATATTTTCCCAGGCATTTTTATTTAAATCATTTGGTTTCCAAATGGCTTAAATAAAATCTTGGGAGTGCCTGGGACCAGTACCCGCGACCCTTGGTATAGAAGGCCAGCACGCCAAGCCCGAGGGCTTCCTCTGATTATAAATTTTACTTCTTAAATTCTATCTTATGTAGGGCCTAATGTTGGTAGTGAAAAATATGTCGACACAAAAAATCTGGTGTGATAAGAACATAACATAACTTTCAATTACTGAAGGTAATACGAAAATGTTTTATTTATCTCCTGCTATTGAAAAATTATTAAATTTTTCTAAGCTAATTTTTCATTTAATAATTGTTAAATCGTGTCTATAATTATTAAAATTAGTGTCACCGGATTTTCTATAATAAAATATAATTAATTCTATAAAATCTTTTTATTATCGATCACTTGTTTTTTGTGGGATGAATGAATCAGGGCTCAAACCCCCTTTTTGGGTTTCCTGCCACCCAGACTCGGTATGTTCATTTCCGCCACCTGATCGAGGGTTTTTTAAATTTCCTTAAAAACAAACCTAAAATAAAATTTTTTTATATAATTTCAAATATCGTCTCATATTCTATTTGTTTTTTTTTTTTTTAAATCTCATATCACCCTAAAGCAAAAAACTCATCTGGTTTCCTGGATGAAATCATTAAAAAAAAATATCTCGTATGAAAAGAGTTAATGAATCAACAAAAAAGATTCAAAGCTCGATGAAAAACAACTACAACAAGATTTTTTTAGCCATCCCTTATTTTACACAATAGAATATGATTAAAAGATTTTTTTTTCCGACGTCTTTGAGAATTTTAATATACCCTTCTAGCGTTACGAATCAATATATGCAAACGAACGTCTATTCTTGTTCTGTAAAAAAAGAAGAGAGTGGGATAATAAAAAAATCCAAACATGGGTAAACAAATGATTTCGAAGAATTATCATCTTTAAAAACTTGCACTTCCGGATTTGTACAAATAGGGTTTTGTTGAAATTGATCTTGATTGTTGTTACTGTTTTTAATTTGTTACTCGACAATTCCCAGTAAAAAAACTCTATCATAAAGTAATAAAGGGGAATAGCCATATTCGTTTTCTTTCAAATAGATCTGTAAAAAATTGAGGTGCTTTTGAGAGAAACTATAGCTGGTTATTCTACCAATTTCCTGACATCCATCATCCAGTGACTATTCTGAACATCATTTTTAAAATAAGATGTCTTGTCCCTGTCGTTTTGAGTAATGGATGTCTCCATAGTTTCTTCTCACATGCAAATATATCAATATATTGATGGATCTCATTTTCCCGGTATTTATAGAAAATATTTCCCGTAGAAGTGGAAAGAACTAAAATAAAAAATTTAGATTTTATTTTTTATTTTTCTTTAATTAAAAAAAATCTTCCAGATAACTACTCTGTAGCAAAACTGTTTTAAATAAACTCCGTACTATTCTTTATTAGGCCATTAACCTCCACGAACTTTTGGCCGACCGTTAATTCAGACTGTGCACCAGACCATATAGAGCTAAAATTTGACATTTGTCTTTTTAGTCAATGAATAGAATGAACTAGATGAATGATTTTGTAATTGCCTCCTCTTTCTAAAATCATTTACTTGAATTAACTTAGTGTTTTTGAATTTAATTGCTATTCTTATTTTCTTTCAAGACATTAGAAATCACCATCGTGGCTGGATAGCTCAAGTGGTTTAAAGTCTGGCGGTTTGATCAAGTCAACTGAAAGATGACTATCCCTAAAATTTCTTTTGAAATTTTTCGTGCATTTTGTCTTTTACAAAATAGTTTTATTCGAAGTTCTTGATTTTTTAAAAATTTTACAACCATTTCCAAATTTCTTTTCGGATATGCCTATTCCTTGAAGTCCTTAGATGGCGGCTTTCTTCTCGCCTATTTGGCGCCGGCTAATCTCTAAATAAAAAAAAAGATAAATGAAATTATCATAATTCAAATAATTATATAGTGTAGTTGATGTTTCTCTTGGCCAAAATGTTAAATTTTTAATACATATTGTATTGATAAGTTAAACAAAATTTCTTTCTTTCGAATTATATAATTGATGTTTTAACTGTCAATAATTTAGATCCAAGACTTGTCTTTAATCAAAAATCTTCGGGTTGATTATTGTAAAATCACAAAACTTGTTTCTTTTATATTCTATTGCCACTTCAAAGTATCTTCAAACATTTTCCACAATTATTTAAATAAAATTATTATTTTATAAAATATGATTTCTCATCTATACAGGGAACTTCTGTAATGAGCTTCCTGATGATTCAGGGGGTGACTGGCTATATTGGTCAAAATAAACGAAAAAGTTGGAATATACATATGTCCGAAAACTTCATCACATATCCATGACGCACTGATCATTTTCTACTTTATTTCAGTGATTGAGTTCCGTACCGATGCCAAGGACGGATCCAGAGGTGTTTCTCGGGGGAGGGGGTAATCTGGTGTGACTCGACGCACAGCGTATATAGAAATTTTTTTTCGGGGGGGGGGGGGGCCTGTTCTCAAAAATTTTTCTAAGAAAAATTTTGTTTTTCGCGGAACCAAAATTTTGATTTTGCGGAACCAAAAATTTTTTCATGTGCCGTTCGCGGAACCAAAAATTTTTCCCGCCCGTAAAAAATATTTTACCCTTTTTTTAGAGAGCCAAAATTTTTCGTGTGCCGTTCGCGGAACCAAGAAATTTTTCGTGTGCCGTTCGCGGAACCAAGAAATTTTTTGTGTGCCGTTCGCGAAACCAGAAAATTTATTGTGTGCCGTTCGCGGAACCGAAAATCTTTCCCGCACGTAAAAATATTTTACTTTTTTTTTTAGAGAGCCTAAATTTTTCCCGCCCGCGGAACCAAAAATTGTTTCGTGCTCCGTTCGCGGAACCAAAAATTTTTTCATGTCCCGTTTGCGAAACAAAAAATTGCAAAAAAATTTTTTCGACCGTAAAAATATTTTACCTTTTTTTTTCAGAGGCAAAATTTTTTTCACCCGCGGAACCAAAAATTTTTTTATGTCCCGTTCGCGGAAAATTATACTCTTTTGCGGAACCTGATATTTTCGTGAGAATATAAATACAAATCACATTTTTTAGTATTGATTTTTTTAAAATTTTACGTTAAAAATATATTTTTTTGCGAAAAAAAGGTATTTTTCAAATCTCGGGGGAGGGGGAGGGTAATTACCCCTTTACCCCCCCCCTTGTATCCGCCCTTGACCGTTGCACTGGTCAAGCCCTTCCAGAGATATAACTTATTTACTAGCGAAAAACAAAAGTAAAATGGCGGATATCTAGTGAATAAGTGTTTCGGAACATATGTTTATGTTTCTTATTTTGATTAATAACACCCACTGAATTATCTTTGAGCGTTACAGAGTCACCCCAATAATCCAATAATTGGTTATTGCTTTTGAAATATTAATACATCAATGAAATATGATTCCGAGGGTAATTTTTCAGTTATTATTGTTACAACTTTTAAAAAATAAGAAAATCAGTGTCAATTTTTTTTAAGTTTGAACCCCTTGAACTTATTTCTTTGATCTTGTCTTCTTGCTCTTTTTTATTTTTCAATTTGAATAGCTTCACGATTTGCGAACATTATATAACATTTCCCGATTGGTAACCTATTTCGAACACGGACATAAAATATCCTTTGATTTCTTTTTGTATTTCTCTCCCTTCTCTCTTTGAAAATACGGATATGACGTTTTCCCCCCTCAATAAATATTCTTCTGTAAGAATCTGTTCGGTTCACAAACGACACCATTGTCTCGTCCCTCAGTCTGATATGCTCCCTTTTTATCAGTTAGCTACGATATCAGGCCAAAGCTCTTCTTTACTGGTTTTTTGATCAATTTTAAACATCGTATTGATCAACCCCCTTTAGCTTAATTAACTTGTCTAAAATAAAAATTGTGGAAAATCATTTCTTTATCAAACAAGAGGTAGGTTTTAAAAGCTACACAAACAAACAGTTGTTTTCAAAATAAAAATAGCTAACTGCTTTCATTTAATTTGAATTGCAAAATAGTATTAAGGGTCCTTTAGTCTTTTTGATTTTGCATTTCAATATGACACAAATCATCATTTATTGAGTTTTAAATACTTGACGGACAGGATACTAAAAATCAATTTGATTTAAATTATAATTATTTAGATTGTAATTTCATTGACAAATTTAATCACTTTCGATCAAGGGGTTTGAGAAATGTTTAAGGAAGGATCCCCCTAGCTGGAATATGTAGGAGAGCAGTGAAAAAATTGCGAATATAACAGAAAATATCGATCATTTTTAATGATTTTTTTGCAATTTAAGGGACAAAATCTCTCCCCCCCCCCCCCCCTTTGGAACCAAATGTTCATGTTTTTGAACTTTTCACCTCTCTGGACCTTCTGAAGGAATATTAAGGCTAAAATATTCGTTTTCATCTTCATGGCATAATTAACGAAAAGGGGTAGAAATATGTAGGAGGCTGTCCTCCCAAAACGGTACGTAGTGGGGGAAAAAGGAGGTCATATTTGGATTCAGGAGGTCATTTTACTTAAGAATCTGAAGGAATTATCTCAGGGCTCGAAAAAAAAATTTCATTTTGCCGAGTAGTGTAATCATAATTCGAAATTTAACAATTCGAGAAAAGGCTTTGGAAAGTTTTATAAACATATTGATAAATTTCCATATCATAAAAACTACAGTATATTTCAAATTTTTTTCTTCTAATAATTTATGATTTTTTTTTATTTCATAATGCAAATAACACTGCGACAGATGGGAAGGATCCACCAGCCCCACATTTATCACTCCCCCTCCCCACCGATTGATTTACTTGTCTCTATCAAGCCCGGTGGCCGTTTTCACCCTCAGCTACGAATAACCCTGGCTGGCTTTGGCTTTTCTGGTACTCAGCAGCTGCCCAAAGCCCAAAGGAGGGCATCATCGCCGTCACTTAGAACCAACCCTCGGCTCTTTAATGTCTCTTCAATTTGTTAACCGTCTAAATCGCAAGTAAAAAATTTCTTCTTTCTTTCACCATTTAAACAAGCAAATTTTAAGATTCTGAGATGGGTATTTATTTATAAAAAGAATCTCTGTCTTTTTATGTGATAACGAACATCACCTATTTTCGACTGAATTTTCTCATAGAGCCAATTTAAAATTAATCTCATGACCATTTCCACTGAATGAATAATTTATCAAGATATTTTCCTTTATCTTTTCTTATCCAACTCGTTAAAAACTGCCCCCAAGTTGACTTATGTTTTATCTTAATTAAGGAGTAGGGGTTTATTGGTCTCTTTACTCTCTGTTTCCGGTTACACTCTTACAAATTCTTCTTTTTTTTTTTCAAATGATAAGTAAAAGAAATTTTTTAAATATTTCTTTTTGTCTAATTTTTTTCTAGCATCTTCGTTCTGAAACTATCGTTTTTTTTTTTTTTTTTTCTAATTTTTTTGTACTGTTTCACGCCTATTTCACGACCTCCATAAATCTTATCCTTTCTAAAAAAAAATCCATTCATTTTGATAAATAGGAAGAATAAATAAAAAATTTTCAAAATTTATTTTATTAAGGTTAATAAATAAGAAACTACATACTGGTATATAATATACATCGCGTATGTAATCAGCGAAATTTATATAATTCCAATATTTATTAATTCATATACCCGAAAAAAGTTAGAGTGTGTCGCCGGGAGTTGAACCACTGATCCACCAATTTGTACTCGGAACGCTCTTACCACTAGATCACAGCACGGAAATTTGTGGCGCCGAATTTGGGTCCATTTCTTCTGCTCACTAAAATTGCTTTCTAAGTGAATTCATATACCCGAATGCCGTGCTGTGGTCTAGTGATAAGGGCACTCCGAGTACAAATTGGATAATCCGTGGTTCAACTCCCGGCGGCACACCCTTACTTTTTTCGGGTATATGAATTAATAAATATTGGAATTATATAATATTAAGGTTTTGATTTTGCATATAATGCATCATTTTTCTCAATTGTTATCCCTCATTCCGTATTTAAGCGTTTTAGACTCCCTGCATCCTCTTCGACAAATTGTATTATGTAGATTTGTTGCCATAATTGCATGCATATTTAGGTGGTTGACTCTCTGTTGGCAAATTAATGAATGTTTACAGAAAAGAATAAGATGTACCAGAGGTTCTCCATATTTGTTGGATTCTCTCTGCCTTTTCAGAAAAAAAATTAGCTTGTAATGAGCTAAATTAAGTTAAAATCCTAGGTTATATGTTTCAATGTATTATTTATTAGTATAAATCCTTTATATGTATTTCGACATTCATTGTCGTAAGTAATACAAATACAATGTTTATATTAATAAATACTACATTGAAACATATAATCTTGTGTTTTAACTTAATTTATCTCATGAAACCATATGTTTCAACTAGAGACTTAAATCCAAATCCTCTTTATCTTCCTTTTAACTCCCGCCATCATACAAAGCGAAAAGAAATCCTAAAAAAGCTACCTGGTACTAAATACAATTGAATATTAACGTTTTGAAAGGCAAGACACCGCCGAAGGCGGGCCCGAGCAGGATGTCTATGTTGGAAAACAAAAAAAGGGTTGCTCCCGAACTGACTAAAGGATTAGATCACTAGCTAGAGACGAAAGCAGGAGGAGGAGTTAGAGATAGGAAATAATGTAACTTCACGAGGTACCGGGAGATGGCTACGGCCAGAGGCACGAAAGCACCTCGGACAAATAAACGGTGATCCTGATAGGAATTTCAAATAATAATAATATTTTTTGGGGTGTACTTCACTAATTAGGCCTATATCAATCTATTAAAATGTTATTGTTGAAACTTAATTTTTAAATCATTTCATTGAAAATATTTTATTCTTTGGTCTGAATTGAATTTAATTGACTTTAATGATCTCCACTAGGAAGAGGAGGGAGTTTTTTTTTTTTTGATGTTTACACGGTTGTATAATCTGCCCACACGTGTCCCATACCCTCTAACTTCACACTCTCTCACCTACTAACAGATGGCGGATATTTACCTGCCAGTCATTTTTTATTTTCTTCATTTTCATTTGTCAAAGACGAATTAAAAAGTGAATTATGTAGATACCTACTTCGGGAATTTTTCTTCCGGGTCCTGATTTTATAATTTTTGTTCCTCTGACCCCATACACCAAACCTTTTTTTTTATAAGATAATAAATAAAATTTATAGCATACTTTGCATAAATTCTTTTGTTGCTTTTTTATCACTTCAGCTGGGGATTATTGTCTGTTTTTTTGCATTTTTTCCTTCCTAAATCTTGTCTTTTTTATATCAAATAATATTTTTTTTTAAATTGGCCTACATAATTCAGACGTTTTCAGAATGAAATTAATTAAAAGTCCGATGAAAGAACTGATCTAGTTTACTCTACGTTAAGTAAAGGTGTTTCTTTTAAGACTTCCTTCTATTTATTTTATAACTCTATAATTAATATTAATAAAATTTCAAGATTATGATTCATTTGTTTAGTGCAACTAACTTTTTTTTAAATATAATTAATTAAATGATTTGAGTCAGGATTAGACTTTAAAGTTATTATATTTTGATCCTCTTTAAGAGGGACTTCCTTGAGTTGCAGGTGAATCCAAACAAGTTTGAATAATTTATTCTTTGTTGAGTATAAAAATATTAAGCTTTTCTGATAGATATTTGGAATACGAATATATTTAAATATATCTTATTTAAAAAGATTTTATCATTGGTATTTAGGTATATCAATCTCTTTAGATGAACGTGCTCTTTATTTAAATATATAGTAATAAAGAACAAACTCTTTCAGTTTATTGTAAAAACCGAGTGATTTTACTTCCACTTGTTAAGTATTTAAATAAATTAGTTCATGTTTGAATCCTGTAAGATAGGCAACCCAATCGACCAATTCGTTAAGGTATTTTTTGATTAATGAATTCTCTGCACCATACATATGCAGTCGATTTGGTGGAGTTCGTTTTTCTTCCTTTATTATTATTATTATTATTTGAAATTCCTATCGGGATACTCGTTTATATAGGCTACCCGAGGTGTTTTCGATCACGAAGACACACACACACACACTCAAACCCAACCGGTCTCTGGCCGTATCTACCGGCTCCCTGTGAAGTTACATTATTTCCTATCTCCAACTCCTCTTCCTGCGTTCATTTCTACCTAGTGAATTAATCCCTATTTCTGGTTCCACCCGGTTCCTTTTATCCAACCTCTTCCTATGCTAGGAATGATGTCCTAATCAGCAAGCACTCCTTTCAAAGAATGTATCACTGAGAGAGAACCTCCTTTACGTCCCTTTCTCAGGATGAGATTAGAGGTGTTCGATTATGGAAAAAAATAATCAATTATACCTTTTTTTTCGGTTATTTTGTCCAGCCCTAGATGAGATATCACAGCAAATCCCTCTCCTCGTAGAGTTGCCAGGGGGCTATTGTGGTGGGATCCTATATTCCAATACAGTGCCTGTTTGATTATTTGTTTACATTAAATAAATATTTTTATCTAATGGAAAAATCTTGCACGCCCAGGATTTGAACACGGATCTTCTTTGTAGAAGCCGATGTCCTAGCCCACTTCACCACCGAGCCGCCGGAGTTAGTTTTTACATTTTAAAAGTTCTTTGGAATAATTATTTAGTTTTTTCTTCCTTGATAAGATTGTATCTTGAATTCGGTATCCTATTTATAAAAAAAGACCGAATGCCCGCTTCCAAAGCCTTTCAAAGGAGTAGTAATTTTAGGGTACGCGTGCCACGCACGTTTGCTACTCCTCCTTCTCTCTCTCTAGCCTATTATTTCTTGTGTGCATAAAATGTCCCAATAGATTTTTCCTTTTATTTTACTATCAAAAGAAAAGTGGATGACTGTTAAGAATAAAAAGGTGAAATGCTTAAGAATAGCGCGATCATATGCATGAATGATCAACGTCTATTGAGAATGTTCAGATATTTTTTTTTTATCCAAAGAGAGGGTGGTTTTTTGATCACGCTCAAATGAGTCACGGGACATAGGCCTATATACAATACAGAGTGCATTGGCACGAGGGGGTTGCAAACTTGCACTTGGAGGTTACGACCCCTAGACTAAAGTATAGTAGGGGAGTTTCGGAAATCACCCCCTCAGGCCATATGCCACCGAAGAGTATATGCGGGTTGATTGGTGTGTGCATATATATGATGGTGAATGAGTTGGTGTGTGTGTGTCTGATGTTGATGTGACTGACTGGCCAACTCCCCCAAACCACCTGGTTCTCTATGTATAGGGTGTCTAGTCTTGCCTATTTACATAACAAATCCTAATCCTAATAATAGAGATCTAAAAAGGGATATCGGCTTACTATATTCTAGCTGCATCAGGTTTTGACCAAAAAATATAATTTATTTATTTATTTACTTATTCGATTTCCTACAGACACTCTTCTTTTTTTTAAAACCTTTTCGGCTACAGAGGCCATTTAGGGGTTATTTCTTTATTTTTATAAACTTTTAAATACAAGTATCGATGGATACCGAGGGGCGTTCCACACGCTGATTGGTCGGGATCACCAATCCCGAGCTTTCGCCGCGTTTGGCATTACTTAACCGCAACGATTGTGGTGACTTTTGCTCTTCTCCGTTGCCAGCCGCCCCCCGGCTTACAGACACTCTTGTCCAATTACATGAAATAATCATATAGGCCTACAAAAAAATAGAACAAAACAAACACACAAAAAAGAATCAAATACTTTCTCTCTATAATAGAATTCTGAAATTTGAAGATATATTGATTATTCTAAAAGTCAGGAATAGGGGGAGGGAATACGGGGTTCTGTCCCCCTTCCCCTGATAGAAAATATAAAATTTATTTATTTTGTGGAGAGCCCCGGTCAGAACAATATGTCTGATACAAGTCAAAAGTTACTTACTATTCCTATTTTATTTTCAAATCAAATTATGCCTTTATCCAATTCGTATTTTTTCAAGGAGAGTTTTGTCCCAAAAAAAATATTTTTTTGAAAAATCTAAATAACATTTGATGTAAATGATGGACAAGTTGAATATAGACACCTAAACTTTGTGATTTTTTTTTATTTTATTTTGGAAATTTTCTAATTTTTCACAACTTTCTATTTTATAAAGTGTTTGCTTTTCAGAATCCCCTAAAACCCGTGTACAGTTTCATCGCGCAGTTCCCCCTACCCCCCAATTAACCTGAGATTTCATAAAAATAAGTTTTTAAAATTTTTGTTAATTTTTTTAAATTTATTTAACTTTTTTATTCAGATTAGAAAATGTTACATTGAATTTATTTGAAAATAAAGTGTATAAGATTAAAATAAGACCGTGACCCATAGCTCAGAGAGAAGACATTAGCTTCTCGTGCCTAGAGTCCCGTTTTCCGTCCCAAACGAGAAAAAATTATTTCATTAGAATTGGCTACCAATCATTTAAAATAAAGAGGGTCGGTGTCTAAATAGCCTTAGATGCCGAAAATACATTAAAATAAAAAAAAAAGATTGAAATAATTGCTTCTCTATCAAAATTATTAGATTTTGATTTTTTTGCAAATTTTATTTTATTCCAACAGACGTCAATTCCAAATTTTTTTCGAATATACCTGTAGTGACGACCAGTTTTTTCAACGGCTTATACCTTTATGAATGAATTAGCATTTTATTGGCTATTTGTGTAATTCCGTGAAAAAGTGTCCTGCTTGATCACCCTGTGTGTCTAGTGTCTAGTTCGTTGTACACATAAACACACACACACACATATGCACATGCAGTCATTGGTAAAGTAGCTCCACCCCCTCCATAACACAGTCAGGGAATTAATATCGGTCATGGTACAATACACCCGGGCACGCGTGCGTTTGCAGACAGGGGGTGGCGAGGCGACAGACAGCTGCCTTTAAGTACGAAAAATTTATAGGACAATCGTTATCAAGTGATAAAAAGCACACACGCGCATGCTCGTGAGTCATCCTATAAGGGGTACAACCAAGCTGGATTCGAAGAGAGTTGAGAGGGGGAGGTCCACCATCCTAACGGATGTGAGGTCTAATAAAGCTAATTGATTCATTCATGCTCTGTGCATCAGAAGAAATTGGGGAAAAACATGTAACTGTTATATATTCGATTCATTCATGTAGCCTAATTACGGAATGTATTTTCTTTTTGTTCTGTGAAGAACCCCAAAGATTTTATTCATAGTAGTGAAAATGAATTTTCTGTTAACGATTTATATCCGTTTGTTTGTATCTTGTTGTTTGTGTTTGTATTTTTTCTTCGATTTCTGTAAAATCGCTGATCTTCCATTTATAGTGACTCACAGCTATTTTAATCTAATTTATCATCTCATTTATAATTAAAATGCTGCTCCAGGATTAGTTCTCATTTTGCTTACGTACTCTCTCTACAACGAGGTGGTGTTAGTTCAAAAAGCTTAATATAATACAGTTAGCGCCACAAGTGCCTCATGTACTCGAGAGTGGAGTCTTTGAGATTTGACAACCAAAATGCTTAGTTGACGGAATTGTTGTCTTAAAAGTAGCTTTTCCCTTACAGTTGCTTTAAAAAAAGATAAATTATTTTAAAAATATTGATTTGTTTGACTAAGCTTAAGGTCTTTTTAGGCATCTGAGACTATTAGGGCTCGTCTCTATTTATTTCATTTTTTTTTCACATCTCTCAACAGAGAATAACTCCAATTACAGAGAGACAGAGGAGACATTGGCAATGTTTGAAAATCTTCACGGCGAGTTGTATAGCATCTCTAGATTCGTAATCCGCAGCTTATCCTATTATCCAGGAACCTTCTCAATTTGATTGCTATCTAATTCAATTGAAATAATTTTTTTTGCCTGGAACGGGATACGAACCCTCGACCTTTTGCTCCAGAAGCTAATGTTCTACCTCTGAGTCATTGGCCAAGGGCCAGGAATAGATATTTTACTCTCTTGACCTCTCATAACATTAATTCGATGAGTCCTTCTTTCCCTTACCGCAGAGTATTCGTTTTATGATCTAAGGGTTGTTTTTCATTTCTAAGTGACTAAATTTATTTAAATTATATTGGCCATCGCTTAATTTTTTTAATCTAATTGTATCGGATATCCGAAAAAATAGCTCTAAGAAAAGATCTTTAACAAAATCTGATATCAACTTATATTCGTTATTTTATTTTATTTTTTTTTCTTATTTGTGAATGAATTTTTGTTGTTGTTGTTGTTGTTAAAAACAACCCTAAAGGTAAATTGCCGACCTTATCAACCTGCTCCTAATAAATCGAAATGACTTTTTGACATTCCAATGAAGGTGATTCGTTAAGCAGGTGAACTTGTTACCTCTCAGAAGACATCCTGTGTCGTGTGCTCGTCAAGGGTGGTGTGTCCCGGAAGGAAACGCGAACAAGCGACGCGGAACTCTGCCTCCTGCACGGTGCACGTGCTGGAGGACTTCCGGTGTATATTTGAGTCCACCTTGCATCGCGTGTGCGAGCACGCGTATCCATCGGTCATTTTTTAAAGTACTACTTTGCAACTCAAGTCCGATGACCCCCCCCCCCCTCTTCCCCACTCCGTGGATCGTTATGGGATACTTTAAACGCCTCCGCATACACATCTACCTGTCAGCTGCTCTCTCCCTCTTCTCTATCTTTTTTTTCCGATTTCCTTTTACAGAATCCAAACAAAATTTAAAAGTCATGGGAAATAGAGATTCCTGATTAATTGATGACTTGTTCCTTCAAGGTCGTGGTCGTGTTTAAATGATATTAGGATTTAAACTCTATTAAAATAATCGAGTAAAAGAATACTTGAATTATTATTATTGCCGCCTTCGGCGGACTTCGCACCTAGTCTGAGGGCTTCACCCCCTGGACCCCCCTTGGCTGACTGACTTTAAGAATTAATAACTCAAAAAGTTATAGGAATTTCGAAATGAAAATAATTTTCCTATAATCCCTAGAAAGTCCTCTTTATGCATATAAAATTTCATTTCAAAATTCCAACGGGAAGTTGCCTAAATAGAGCGTGACAGACGGACAGACAAACAGACGGACATTAGCGAATTATATATAAAGATTCCTTTTTTGTGAAATCTGCATGTTTAATTCGGGTTGAATGTTCCATGGCCCTTATAAATAAAATTAATAAAATTTGAATAGAGTACCGTAGTTTTTAGTTTTGTTAGAAATATAAATTTTTTATTTCATCTTCCAATCAATTTGACGATTATAGATAAAGTTTATTTAATTGAAAAAATGTTTCAAAAATGTGCTTTGAGATCACCTGATTAAGTAATGTCATGATTATTTTTAATTTCTCTTACCTATATATGTAATATATAATCAGTGGCGTCAATTTGGCGAAGGGGGGGGCATTTGCCCCTTCCAGGGGCTCTGATTTTAATTAAATTTTATATTATTCGATGTTGATAATAGAAGTGGCTGTTCAGCGATTAGAATGATGAAGTAAGAGAGGATGTCAGACAAAAAGGAGCCTCTATCGAATAAAAATCTCCACTTATACACTTTTATATTATTCAAAATAAAATATTTCAAAATATATCTACAAGTATATAAACTGTACAAAATTTAACAATAATTTAAATTAAATATCTTATAGCCAAATTTGAGTACCTATGTGTAAGTAAATTTTAAGAAAAAAAAATGTTTGCCCCCCCCCCCCACACAAGAGTACAAGAGTAAAATGGTCTTCATATAATTTTGAGAGCAAAATGAGAATATACATTTTAAAGAGCATCTAAAAAATAATTGATTTATGAATTTTGAAAAAATCTAAAAAAAAAAAAAAGTTCGCCAGCAAAGAGCTAGTAGGGCTACTCTTTGATTTTATTTAAAAGCTTATTCTCCGAAAGGATATCTAATCTAACTTAAATATAATATTACAACCCCGTAGCTCTTTTCCTTCTTGCTTTTTTTTTTGAACACACACAAACCACATTGCAGGACTCTCTTTTTTGAACTCAGGGAGCCTCAAAACATGTATTTCCTTCAAAATTTTGGACATTATTCCGATACTTTTTTCTCTACATATTAACATATAAAGTAAAATTTAGTAACACTAAAGTGATTAAGCAAAATTCTCTCCTGTTTTCTCTAGGGTATTTTCTTTATATTAGGAATAAATAAAACTTGTTATTTCTTTCATGATTCGTTCTGCTTTATTAACAATATGTTTATCGTCCATTTTGAATTCTCGCCCTTATCTTTGTCTCTTGTTCTTTTTTCTCCGAAAAACTGTTGAAAAATGAGCCAAAGTGACCAGAGAAAGCTCTGCTCCCTCTTTTTCTGGCCCCCCTATCTCCCTTGGTCCTGGCCTTCAAAATGGATGAACGAGCTTTAAATCCCGGGTATTTCCGCTGGTCATACTTGATTCTTTATATTTTCTTGCCCAACTCTATGCATTGTTGGCGACCACATACCCAAAGGTCCAAGGAGCTATTTTTGCCAAACTAATTGCCTCCCAGGAGTTCAAGAAACCCATCATGTAGCCCAAAAAAAGAGACATCACTCCTTTCTCTAGCTATCACTCGACCTCATTCAAACTTTTTCTTTTTTTTTTTTTTTTTATAAATGTATTTTGGGTAAAAATTTCGCCGAGAGGTGGTCCAATCAACCAATACAAATAGGGCTGGGCCTCTGATTGTATATATTATTTGACAAAGAGACGTTGAATAGCGGCGACAACATTGTCAATATCTGTCTGATTGGTTCCAAATCTTCAAAAATCAACATTTACCTCTTCTTTTACAGGAGGAATTGATAACTATTATTTTTAATTCACACACAATCTCGTCTGGGAAAGGAGTGGGGAGCAACGATTCATTCTTAGAATGAATTGAGATATGGGTCTCTCAGATAAATTTTTTTTTATCTATATCATAAAAAAAATCTTGTTTAAATATTAGATGGCGGATTAAAAAAAAAAAAAAAATTGAATTTTTTACAATTATATGTAATCATATGGCGCCAGCAAGACAAGAAACATTTGATTATTTTATTAAATTCGAATGCAATTTTTTTGAAAATATTAATATTCTTTTCTATTCCAAAATTTGGGCATAAAACGAAATGTTCGGCCCTTAATGATAGAGATTAAGAAGAAATGTCAGATTTAGCTCGTGGTAGTCCAACATTCCTAAATGATTTTTTATCTATTTTGCTTTCATCAATAAAATAAGAAAATTTCATATCTACTTTTTAAACGCTTTGTCTACTTGGACCTTAAAATATTGAAGATCTGAAATTTTGTATTTGGGCTCGTTTCCGATGACAATATTATCATGCTTCAGGGCACTATACTTAAGGAGGGGGCCCTCCCTCGGGGGGGGGTAGCCTCCCTAAAAAAAAAATAATTAAATTTTAAATCCAATTCAAGAATACTGAAATATTTGAGATATTTTATGAAAATATAAAATTATATTTGAATTTTTTTTTTCATAAGCCAATTTAGAAATCTCTATTTATTTATTTAGCTAAGCCTACTTCATTTAAAATTAAAAAATCTGGAGTGTCTGACGCACAGCACACAACTTTCGATTACCGAAGGTACACCTTTTTGCGTTGCTGGACTCACTTTTTTGTACTCTTAACGAGTATTTCTATCAAAATCTCAACATCATTTTTGACATGCAAAATGCAATACTTTTTCCTTATATATTGACATATATAGGTAAAAGAAAGTAAAAAATGTTCATTGATAAACTTAGATCAATTGTTCGAACTACGACATAAGTTCCCACGTCCCTTTATTGTCCGTTTGATCATATCTACATCTTTTATTGCAATATTTATTTTTTTCTTGACTTGTTTTTATTGTGATTAGTTTTTTCTTGACGTATCCGTAAATATATAATTAGTTATTTCCAGTACGGCTACTTCTAGTTTGATTCGCTGATTTTCAATGAAAATAATTTTCAAAATTTTTTTTTTCTAAAACTAACGACATTTAAAAAAAGAGATGGGAATATTATTTTATCTGATCTATTGTTATTTATCAGAGGGAAAAAACATTGATAATAAATCTAAACATATATTTGTTTGGAGTCACATAGTCCCTATTATCATTAATTAATTCGGGTTTAATCTTAAAAAAATTTTTTTTAAATTAGCCCCCGTTCATTTATTAATCTACTATTAAGTGTATCTCTTTGTTAAATCACTGACTGGCTGATCGGCTAATTCAATAGTTAGTTCGAAGGCGGGTGCGGCGAGTGTTTATAAACACTTCCGGCGGAAACCAACGACCCCGGGTCGCCTGTTTCGAGTCACTAAGTCAGTTCGACAATCTCCTCTTGTATTTTAAGCAGGGAATAGGGAGCACCCTGTATATTTTATATTTACTCGCCTGTTGCTGCCTGTTGAAGACGGAACTCCGCTACAGCGAGCGCGCCTGTTGCGCGTTTTCGTTAAAACACCCACGAAACGATAAAATAAAGCCTACATCTCTTTACTTCTAAAACACACCTACTTGGCTTTATATTGAAAAGTCTAGTATTAATGATTTTTTTTTCGAAATCGAGATTTCAACAGTTGTTAATGAATTTATTGTTGAATTTTATTGTTGTCAAAAAAAAAGTTTTGGTTGAATGAATCAAATTTTTATCGATTTGTTCAAAGTTCAAATGTAAAAAAATCTGGTGTAACTGGTCGCACAGCACACAAGTTTCTTTTACCCTCGGTAATCGAAATCTAGTGCTTGTCACACCAGATTTTTTTGTACCGAGATATATTTAGTATCCCATAGTAGGCCTATTTAGTTTCAAACTAAATGTTGACTGCTTTAAATAAACTTCAAAATTTTACTCTCATATTTTGATATTTATACACAATAGAGAATTTTTGCAAAAAATGAATTATTTGGGGTAAGAGGGTCTATCGGCAGCTATTACCCCCTCCCCCTGGAGCTATACTAAATTCAAAGGGTATGGGGCAGGGCCGGAACTAGGAGATTTTTTTTTGGGGGGGGGGGCAAATATTAATTTGCCGCCCCCTCAAAATTTTCTATACAAAATTCATATCATGTTTACCTTTTTTTAGTAAATCTTTCTTTAATTGCCGCCCCCCTGATATCTGCTGCCCGGGGCACATGCACCCACTGCCCCCCCCTAGATCCGGCCCTGGTATGGGGATTAATTTAAGCTAAGACGAATTCTCTCTATTCATAATAATCTTTTTTAATTTTAATAATTTTTTAATCCCTCTATTCATTTGAGAAAATTAATAATTTGGAGGTCTAGGGCCATAGTAGTCTGGATAAGGAATATTGACTTCAACCTCCCCTCCCCACTCCGAAATCCTGAATAAGTATAAATAAAAAGAAATAGGCCTATATAGAGAGAAACATTGTGTGAAAATTTTAAATACTGTTAAAAATTATAAAAAATTGAAATTTTTCTATTTGTCAGGGGGGAGGGGATCATTCAAATTCCCCGAAAACTTTTTGATGGAAGGCTGGCCGAAATGACATAATTGTCAAGGCCTGGGTGGGGAAAAAAAAGATCAATTACTTCTATAATATGATAGTTTTAAACTCTTTTTTGAGATATTATAATCTTTTTTACAAACTTAAAATTAAAAAATTTGCCCAATACTTACATGTTATTTTTTTCTTTTTTAAAAGACGTTCCACACGCTGATGGCTCGGGGTCACCAATCCTGAACGATTTAAAATTTGTACCTATATTTGTATTGTTTTCCAAGATTATATCTCCAAATTTTCTTATGTATTTACTCGTGTTTTTGTTTTGTCCGGGTAGTAAATTAAAAGAGCCTTGAAAGATCCTGAAGGCCCTTCGGCAACAACATTTTCCCGCCAAAGACCCATCTTTCTGTCAGCTGATTTCCTCGTGACATTTTGACAGGCCCTAAATAATCCCTTGGCACACCCTCTTGGGCCCTTTAAAAACCTGACACTGGTAGGATTCTTTGTCCGCTCCGTACTGTACCTAAACAAGTGTCCTTTTAAATTCTTTGTTTTGTTTTGTTTTTTTATGTTTTACAATTATTTGAGCATTAAAAAGAAATAACAAATAAAGAGTTTAAGCCAATAAAATATTTTCTTTTTCTAGGAGATAATCCCACAATGCGGGGTCGGCACTCCTAAAAATATATTTTTGATCTAGTTTCAAAAATTGACACACTATTTATCAAATTGCCTTAGGAAAGCGGGGGAAAATGGAAAAATTTTACTAAAATTAAATACTTCGCATTAAATTAAATCACTTAATCGAATCTAATGATTTTTTTTTTTTATTACACACTTTTTTCCCATTCACACTCACACACATACATACAGTCTTTTCGGCAAATCAGGCCATATAAGACTAAACGTTACTCGTATTTGGTTAATATATACAGTATAAGGCAGGCATATTAATTTAATCCATTTGGTATCCAAATAGAAGGCCAGCACGCTAGCACCTACACCATGGCCCGAGGGCTCGAATGAATTTGATTTGATTTTTTTTTATTCTTGTTTTGTTGAAACAAAAAATTTGGTGTGACACAACTTTCAATTCCGGAAGTACTATGCGTTCAGACACACCAGAATTTTTATTTTTAATTTATTTTTTATGGTCTTTTTAGAGTTCTGAGAAGATTTAGATCTCGTCTTAATTTATACAAATTTGTAGCCAATATAATTTGAATAAATTTTTGTCGCTCAGAACGGGAAGCGAACTTCTGACCCCTAGGACAAGACTCACCTAATTCTGACTTTATTAATTTGGTCATTAACTAATCAACCTTAGCTTATGTTTTTATCCGACCTAACTAGTTTTTCTGCTAAGAACCCCTTCTCTTTTATTATTTAATTTAGACATTTTCTAATTTTAAAATTAATGATTTTATTTATTAAATTATTTCTCTTTTTGTTTCAGAAAAGAAAAAATGGAAAGGCTCTCTTCCGAAAAGGTAAAGATTTCAACAATATAATTTTTTTCCCACCCCAATTTATTGTATCAATAGTGAATATTCTTGGGAAAATTCCTCAAGCAAAAGGTTCACCATACATTTAAAAATTCCTTAAGGGATGATAGCCCTTGGTTTCAAATTGTTTCCAAGAAAGAGAGATTTTGTTTGGCGCCTCCGATTTGAATCTCCAGAGAACAAACAGCATCCATCAATGCCTTATAGGACCGGATAGCCCTTTAAACTCCCCACCTCAAGTAATTCACTTCTACTCACTCACTGTGAAAATACTTTTTATGAATGAACGGCGAGGGTGAATAGATGGTCCGAGACTACAATTCGAAAGCCCACTTCGCTTTTTGCCTCCCTGTATATTGCCACCTACACGGCCGATATTCGCCCCCAATTGTTCCTTTCTAAGCCCTCTTCTATTGTGATCGATTTTCAGCGGCGAATTTCCTCTCATACAAAGTTTATTTTCAACAAATCCCATGTTGACATGTATATTATTATACAAAAAATAAGAATTTGTGTATACTTATATTTGGAATGGATTGAGAGTGGTCTAAATGAAATGAATTCCGTGAAGATTTGTTTGACTTTTTACTTTCTACAGCTAATTTTGTTCATGAAAAGTTTAAAGAAAATGATAACATAAATATTCAAATAGGTAGAAAGAATGAGCAAGCAGCTAGTTATATTTCAATTTATTAACAAAAAAGACATTAACCTGGCTCTGAAGATGGTCCCATATGTGACCGAAACGTCGGCCCTGGTTTGTTAATAAATTGAAATATAATTAGCTGCTTGCTCATTCTTTCTACCTATTTGAATATCAATACCTCCTTCAAATAAAATAAATAATTAGTTAATTGAACCCCCCCCCCCTGATTCTTCGACTATATAAAATAAAATCGTTCTTTAATAATTTGAAAAAGGTGATTTACATTCTAAACCTGCCTTGTCTAATGAGTTATCAGCTTGTCCTTAATTATTGTTTTGAATCATGTTGCTTCTATATTCATACATACATAGTCTGTTGATTAAAAAAAAATTCTATTTAATTATTTTTAAAGAAGATGAAATTAAAACAAGACTTGTTTACGGCCCGAATTATTATATTCTTTTCCTCTGTCGACGTTTCGGGGACCGAACGTCACCCATCTGCAGGACAAAGGTGTTAAAATATTCTTAAAGGCCGACCTGACTAGTTGGACACGACCGGTCAGGTGGGGGCCCGACTACACACGCACCAACCGATCAGGCCAACCACCAACACCAGATTAGTTTTGATCAATAGCTTGAGGTATAAAGAAGAATTTTAAATCGCTTCTTTTCTATTTAAATGTCAAAAAATAGATGTAGCTATGATCCCCAGAGGCTTCTGGCATCCACTTCTTATTCACCTAACAACTGAAGGAGGCAGTGCTAAGAATATTTTAACACCTTTGTCCTGAAGATGAGTGACGTTTAGTTCGAAACGTCGACAAAGGAAAATAAAATAATTCGGGCCGAAAACAAGTCTTGTTTTTATTCCATCTTCTATCTGTATTATGACCTTATTACACATTGTCTTTAATTATTTTGATTTTTATGTCTTTTTAAGCTGTTAAGCACTTCTTTTACTTTCGTTTTCTAGTTTTGGTATCACTACAATTTGAATCTTTAACAATGGTCATATGTCACTAGAATGTCCCTAGATTTCTCACTAGTCACTTCTTCAACTATCTGATTTGAAACAAATTCCGTTGGCTTCGGTTAGGCTAACACGGGTTCAAAATTTATTTCTTGGAGGTCTCATACCACAATTTTCAGCGTTGCTTAGTACGAGTCTCGGTGGCTTTTGTTCATTTTCTTGCCAGGCTTTCCGGCCCAGAAAAAAACTTTATATATCTTTTTTTTTTATAATAATTGACTAATATATTGGAAATATATAATTATAAATTAAATTTGTCTTTAAATAATATACATTATCTTATCAATGAGGAGGCGATTAGCCGAGTGAATAAAGCAGTTAAGCTATAATCCTGCGTTGAAGACAACTCGAGTTCAAATCCACCTCATGGCAATAAATTATCCAACTCAATTTGAGATGCCTCCTGCTGGACCCACCTCAGTATTTTTCCCATGAAAGTTACTCCTTAGAGTAACCACAACGTGTCATGTCTGCTATTAATGACTGAACAGAGAAAACATTATCAATAATAAAAAGTGACCACAAATCACGCCAATATTCTGATCAAATACAGTATATTGTTATAAATAAAATTTATTCTAAATATTTCACATTTATGAATTCTAAAATATTCAGGTTTTTTCCCTTAAAATAAATTATAAAGCATACAATTCTGGGTTTGAAAAGAGATTGGACGGAAATTTATAGTGGGAGAAAGACACATTTAGTCGAGGGAGAAAGAAATTCCTCTCTTTGGTGAGGTCGGCGATTTTCTTGGGAAGAAAGATCTTGGCAGGTCTCCTTTCCCAAGGAAAAAAAGAAGGGGACCTGAACCAGAGTGGCGCTTATCAGCTTTTTACAGTCATTCAATTACTTTACCAAGCTATTGTTGTTTTGGAACCAAGAAATTCTTCTATATTTCTTTGTGATTTGAAAATTTTTTCTTCTAACCGAAAAATTGTCAACGAGTAATTTGTCAAAATTTAGTATGATTATTAGATATGCCTATATTCGATCTCTAAAAAATCAAATTTGTTTTTGGTTCAAAAACATTTCAAATTTAGAAATTTGTTCATGTCTTCATTTTAATCAATGTTCACTAACTGATCTTAGAACCGGGCCTCACTTATTTCACATCCTGGCTAAGTGATAAAATAATCAGAATATTCTAAGCATTTACAATTTTAATAGTTTCAAAGTTATTAGAATTCAATAAATTGATATCAAGTGGATTTCCCATTTATTTGTGCAAAATTAAAATTAAATTATTATTATTTTTTCACTATCAAATTAAATATGTCTACACAAAAAATCTGGTGTGACAAGCTCAGAACACAACTTCCAATTATCGAGAGTTTGTCCTGGCGACCATCCACCAGATTTAATATTCTTATTTTTATGTGCTTTGTTCCCTTTAACTCTTTTTACTAAAATTTTTTGTCTACAATAGTAAAAATCGATATCAAAGCAATCTTAAATATTTGCTAATTTATTAAATACTGAATACTCCTTATTTAGAATTTTTTTGAAAGTAACATAAGTATACTGTAAAAAAAAATATCAATTTTGAATCGTTTTTCATATAGGCATACTGTCGAGCTTGAATTTTGTTATACCATTTGTTAAATTAAATTATAAACTAGTTTATTGAGTAAAAAAAAATGAATAAAATTTAAAAAAAATTATGATATTCTTAACAAAGCAAATAGTCGAGATGGTAAAGGCGTCATACGTATGAAGTGTAGAAACCAATGAACGTCAAGTTCAAACATCTCGAGGAATTTTTTTGGGGAAACTAGTGTTTGAAGTTTTTCATAACCCGATTATGATTCGTTCATATACCCGAATGGTAAAATTCACAAACATTTTGGCTAACAGACTATTCTATACTAGTATATGAATATCCCTTGAAAATTTTGTACAGTTTGTATACTTGTTGCTGGGGTAGGGGAAGGGGATTGGGACAAATAAAAGTTTTTTCTCCAGATCCCTAGTCATGATTCTAAGCTTATTTTGCAATTGTTTCTTATTATAAATTTAATTCAAACTTATTGCTTTTGTAATTTTTGTGATGATTTTGTTTCGCCTTTATGAAGTTGGGTGGAGCTTCTTCTGATCCCTCCCCCTCCCCCCCGCTCACTCTCTCCTAGAATATACGATTGTTACCTGTATATCCTTGGAATTTAACACTCTAATTTTAAAATGTCTTTTTCATAGTTAAGAGAAACTTTTTACTTCTAGTTTATATATGAACAAAGAGGTTATTTTTTTGGCCCTTTAAATCTTTTCTGCTAAAATTGGCAACATTGTCCAGCATTTGACAGGTTTCTTGCTTTAGGTCATTGGACCTAGCAACATAAACCCCTGGCCTGCATACGGCTCCAAGTATACGGGCTGAGGGTTCCAACGGTCGGGCTTTGGTGGGTGGCAGAGACCCTTTGCTCTTGTATTAATTGCCTAGAGCCTTGTCTCTAGGCCCTGATAAATGGCTTTCCAGAGGTCTGCATTTCATATTTACCAAAACACCAAAAATTTATTGAACTTTCCGACACTCCCTTAAATTTGAATTTTATAACTTTAATTTTCCATAATGTGTTCTAAAAAGAAAGGGAGTGCAGTTAGTTTTGTTTTATTTATTGCCCTCTGTACTGACGTTTCGGTCCTGATTGTCCCTTTCAGGACTATCCTTATCTCTATTACAAAGTTTAATGCCAGCAATATAAATTATAAATAAATAATATTTATAAAAGTTTTAAACATGACCTACCTGAAGGGTTGTCCAATTTAAATAAAAAAATTTTTGTCACCTGGGCCGAGATGCGAACCCGCGACCCTTGGTCAGCACGCTAACCACTGAACCAAGGCCCGAGGGCATTACCTATTTTAAGAAATAAATAATAACTTGAGTGGAGGGTGAAAGTTTGGTAGCTGTCTCATATAAATAAACTTGATTTGTTGGTAATTGGTCAGTACTTTATTAAAAATTATTATAATTTTTTAAAATACTAGGCGCAAAACCCGTCTTCGGTGGACTTTCCGTCTAGCCAGGGAACTGAGCCCCCTGGATTCCTTTGCTCGCCTTGGCGAGCAATTGCCCGTCTAAGGAGGGCAACTTTTTAAGGATATTTTTTGTTGAAAGCTGCCAAAAGGAAAAAAAATGAAATTTTAAAGAAATTTTATTATAATTAATTTCCCAAAACATTACAGGGATTCAAATTCGTTTCAAATACTAGTCCATATGTGTACTTTTTTCAAATAGATTCATTGAAAATTGTGGATTTCAATAGAACATATACATTTTCCATTTTTGACCTATGATGTCGAAGCGCCCTAAATGTAATTAAATAAAATATACAGGTAGTTTCTGAAATAGGCTGCCAAACCTCGAATGGTGTTCTTATATTCAAATAAAGAAAAAGTTCCTTATAACATAGGTCCAAAAATGTCCAAAAATGCTTCGTTTTCACACTAGCCGCCATTTTGTTTTTATTTTTTTGTTTTTTCAGTAAATTCTTTTTATCTCCAGAAAGGTTTGACTAATTATGATGAAATTTGGCACGGTACTTACTGAAACCAAGAACCAGTGTTAAAAAATACTCAACCTTATCGTATAATATTTTTCAAAATGGCGCCCATTTGAAATTTTCAATATAAACATTTCATATAATTGTCTTTGATTTATAGGATGCTGAATCCATTATTCTTTGTATTGGTCTATACAGCTATACAACCTTTTTAAATATTTTTTTCCATGAATTTCTTTTAGTTTCTGACTTCTCCAGAAAAGACTCTGCTTTGTCTCTTTCTTGATTACCTATACTACACCTCACACATATCGTTTGAAAGATTTTCTTCTTAATATTACAGGACTACCTTTTTCTTTTTTTTTTTTTTTAAGTTATTTCACCTTATCATTTCGAGCAGTCTTTTTTAAGTATTTGTGTCCACTTATCAAAACTCTATTTGCCAGACGATGTTATTCCAACTTAAGTCAACTGAGAGATTTTTTTTTTTGTTGGCGATTCTTGTTTGCACCGATGAAAGTACATAAATGTTAAGTCATCTGTAAGCTGGATTAATCAGATTTCATTTGAACAATCTTATGTCTTGTTTTTGAAGTTTATTGTGAAGCTTATATTTAAAATTTTGTCAATTAAATAAAAAAGAATCAAATTGTTAAAAACATATTGTTATAAATCCATGCGATTTTCAAGACTTCTAAAAGTCAAAATTTTAAATGTCAGATAACAATGTTCTTTGTCTATTACTATTACTCTCTCAAGAATTTATTACTTTTTGGAATATTATTAATTAAAATAACTCTTGATCAGATATTTCTTTTTCTTACCGGATGCTCAAATCTTCTGGGCCAATGATTTTTAATGAAACGGACGTGCTTTTATTATATTTCATTTCTAACTTTTTCAATGGAGGTATTAGTAGAAAATCCTATTGTAAACTATTTATAAAAGAAACTCTGAATTGCCGATTTCCCAAGATATTTGATAGGGGGCTCTTTCTCTATTTGCCAAAACTTATGTGAAATCACATATTTATTTTATATTCTTTTTTTATTGGCAATCTGTGTTGGGTGGTTTTGGAGAGAAGAAAGATCGGCGGAACGTGGCTCATCCAAAGAGATGCCAGCTTTTCGACCCCATACTCACAAAAAGACTCACACAAACACACACCTACTCAGCTGTCTTGGGCACAGGTAGTTGAGGACCTGTTCTGAAGGTAACAAAACCTGTGGCGGGGGCGAGATGCTTTGGAAACCATCTCCATTCATACTCACCTGTACGCCCTTTCCGAGAAGCGCCCTTATGGCACACGCACACGCACCCGCAAAGCCACTCCCTTAAGGGATGTGGGAGAAATGTCTAGAAATCCACCATAGCCACAATAGTTGTGAATTTTTTACCTGACTGAATTTGACCTCTTGCATGATATTTTTCCCAACAGATTGCCCCCTAGGCAACACACTTGTTAGTAGAATAGGCGACTTTTTCGGGCAAGTGTGATAGATTTACTCTCCCACATACAGGTGCTATTGTCGAATGAAAAGTAAAAGTTTAAAGAACTCGTGGACCATTTAAAAGTCCTCACACTGTGTAACATTCCGCTATTATAAATGGGCGCCATTTGTGAGAAAGTTCTCACGGGGGTGGGCGTGCCGCACCCTAAAAAGTTGGCTTTGTGAACAAATTTGGAATTCCAAGGTGGCCGTTGGGGCTTTATCCAGGTCGCGATTCGTATAGGCACGGAATGGTCTTTGTCTGACTGTTCAATTTTGCGGGAGAAAAACGGCGGGAAGGAATGGTCCAAAAGTAGAAACTCGATCTATTGAGGAAGCACGCACAGACAGCATCATCGGCCACTTGAGACAAAGCAGCTGGTGGATGCAGAGATCTAGAATTTCCAGGGACAATAAAAAATAAACATGTAAACACAATTAGTTGCCAAACCACTAGACAACTTCCCTTAGAAATCGAGATATTACTCATGGCAAAGTTTTTTTTTTTTTTTTTTTTTTTTTTTTTATAAAAATCCATAAAATTATTCTTTACAACAATGATTATAAAAGACCCCCCTCCCCCCATTCCAAAGAAAATTCCACAAAACTTCTTTTTAGTTATTAAAAATAAAAAAATCAGAATAGTCAAAGGGTTTTATTATAGAAGAGAAAAAAACACTCTTTGCTCATCATCCCTATAACTTGAGTTTAGATGGACCTCTCATCCTGAGCGATTTTATCACTAGCTACCCTTGATCTCTACTCTCTATTCCATCCTGTAAATTTATAATCTAGAACTCTATTGCTTTTTTCAAATACTTATTGCTTATATTTTAACAATTCTTAGTTGAAATCATCTCTAACATCAAAAGGAAATGATTTATAAAAGAAATATGCATAAAGAGGAAAAAATAAAAAACATTGATTCAAGTTAGAAGACTACTTTGAAATTGGCCTATACGTAAATTAATTTGTTTCTCTCATTCGTAAATGTTAAAAAATCTGGAGTGACTGGTCGGACAGCATATAACCCTTATGTAAGATAAAGTTGGGTTTTTTTTTGCGTTGACATATATTTCGTGTCTGACAGTATGGTACAGTGAACCACAATTAAGTCCCCACCTGATAGCTAGAGCCTTAAGTATATGGTATAGTATATGGTGTATAGTGAAATAATTTTAATGACCGAGAAGGTAAAACGTAAAATCTAGTATAAATGATTTTATTTTACCTTTTCAAATTTAAAATTATTTCCCCATAAACCATGTATTATACCATATTCTTAAGGCTCTAGCTATCAGGGGACTTAATTGTGGCGCTCACTGTACTTTTGAATTTGACATTTTTTATTTCATTTAAGGTCTTTTTCGGCAGCGGAGGTCATTTAGACCCCTTCTCTATTTATTTCACCTGGATTGGTAGCCAATCTAATTGAAATCAATTGTCGCATGAGGCGGAATGCGAATCCGCGATCTTTGGTATAAAAAGTTAGCACGCTACCCACTACACCAAGGCCCGAGAGCTGTTTTTTTCTTATTAAAATACACTCACACTTTTTTCTCATTTAAACTCACATTCACATATTCTTTTCGGCAACTTAGGCCATTTAAGACTTTGACGATAACCGTTGTAATGAATATATCTATTAGAGGTCCAGGCATTTCTATTTAAGCCAGCTGATATCCAAATGGCTTAAATGAAATCATCGGACTGCCTGGGGTCCGAACCCGCGACATTTGGTATAGGAGGTAGGGACGCTACCTACTACACCAAGCCCGGTGGTGAATTTGAAGTTGTAAAATTTTTAAACAGAAAAAGATTTATATTTTGTTACCATGGCAACCATTTCTATCTTTCCTATGAAGTACAAGAGTCAAACAAACTGGTCTTCATATGATTTCAATGGCAAAATGAGAATGAATATACGTTTCAAAGACCATCTAAAAATAATTGATGTTTAGGCATTCACAGTTGTTATCATTAATTAAATAATTTGATTTTAGGTTTAACTGTGGTTTATTTGTAACAAATTATTCATTCTTTTATTAAAAATAATAGGGCCCTCGGGCTTGGTGTAGTTGGTAGCGCGCCTGCCTTGTTCACCAAAGGGTCGAGGGTTCGGATCCCAGGCAGTCTAATGATTTTATTTAATTTTATTTAAGCCATTTCGATACCAAATCGCTTAAAAAAGAATGGCTGAACCCCCAATAGATATATTTACAAATAACGAGTACCGTAAAAAGTCCATAAAATCTTAAATGTTTTTTAATAAATTGAAACGTTTGAAATTTTATCTGCCCTAGTGGGTGCATTAAAAAATAAGCTCAGATGGCCTCTTTTTTTATATAAACTTATTCGTGTTTTTTTTTTTTTTTTTTTTTTTCAAAATAAGCTTATAACTTTGAACTAATAGGATCTTTTTTTTCTCCTTAAATAATTATCTTAATTTTCTTTTCAAAATAAACTTATTTCTTCTCAATTTAAAGTACAAAAGCTCTTCTCGCACAATAGATTTAGATAAAATGCTCCAAAAACATCTTTAAATATCCAATTTATTTTGAAATTTTCTTAACAGATGGCAAAAAAATTATCAAATGGACCGAATAAGGGAAGTTGAAATAGTGTGCTTTTCCACACAGGATGTTATTTCTCTCTTTCTCTCTCTCTAGAGAGAGAAGATGGAGGTTTGGATTTTGAAAATTGTAACGGCTGTATCCAGCAGCCTTAGGATGCAAGATGCCAAGCCAGGATGAGAGGAACTTTCCAGCCCTTGTTTTTGTGGGCTGTTAGCTTTCATTAAGGGCGTTTCTGTGCATGAGTGTTTGTGTGCGCGCTCTCTCCATGCTTGAAAGAAAACAGACGGTATTTTCGTTGAATACATACATATCTAGTGAAATTGCCCTATTTTAATTGATCTCATTTTAAAAGAACGTTTTAATTTATTAATTCTGTTAAAGTAAAAAAAAAAAAAAAACTATATAAATAATAAATGAATTTAACTTTAATATTTTCTAATTAATTATTAAATCGGTTTCAAAGGTCTAACTAAGAAAAAGATTGAAGCTTAAATTTAATTCTAACTAACTGCTAACAAAATCTCTTTAAAAATGTTCAAACTAATTTAATTCTTAATCCTTAATGTCAGAATTGACACTTTTTATGCTTACTCCTAACTTTCATCGAATATACTGAGGTAGATTTCTGTTTTCTTCCCTCATGCGTCATTCAACTCATCATACAAGTATTACGAAAGTAATTTTTTATGTTTTGGACACCACTCTTTCTGATTTTTGGAATTTTTTCTATTCCTTGAGAGAAGATAATCCCTATTTTTTTCTTAAATCTAATGTTAGGTTCTACTAAGTAAATATGTTTTGTTGCTCATTACGAAGAATGTGATTAATTTTTGATTAAGTGATTTGTTCTCGCTAATGATCTAGTGTTTGAAGGAACTATGGCGAAACCATATAGGATTTTTATTATGGCACATTAACTTATATTATTGAATTTCTATATTGAAGATTAGTTGGTTATAAATGCTGCTCTCTCTGTTATGTAGTTCATCAAGTCGTATGAACAATATGTCTACACTAAAGAAATATATTGATTATTTTCTGAGATATTTTTTAATTGTTGTATAAGATTCAACTAAATTTTTGCCCTCAGGCTTGGTGTAGTGGCTAGCGTGCTTGCCTTCTATGACAAGGGTCGCGGGTTCGGATCCCAGGCAGTCCGATGATATTATTTAAACCATTTGGAGGGTTCACTGGTGTAGTGGGCTAGGATGTCGGCTTCTACAAAGAAGATCCGCGTTCAAATCCTGGACTTGGGGAATTTTTCATTAAATAAAAAATATTTATTTAATGTAAAGAAATCCTTCAACAGGCACCAAATTGGAATATAGGATCTCCACACAATAGCCCCCAGGCAACTCTACGAGGAGAGACAGTTGCTGTGACATCCCGTCCTGTGGAAGGGACGTAAAGAAGGTTCCCTCTCAGTGATGCATTCTTCGAAAGGAGTAGGCTACACGCCGGTGCTGAGGGACTCCCTCCTCTACTAGAACATCATCCATAGCATAGAAAGAGGTTGGATATAAGGAGCCGGTTGGAACCAGAAATAAGGATTAGTTCACTAGCTAGAGACGAACGAAGGAGTTAGAGTTAGAAAATAATGTAACTTCACGGGGTGCCGGCAGATGGCTACGGCCAGAGGCCGGTTGGGTTTGAAGTGTGTATCCACTTGCACGAAAGCACCTCGGGCAAATAAACGGGGATCCAGATAGGAAATTCAAAATAATAAATAATAATTTAAGCCATTTGAATACTAAAGTTGATTGTGAATTGCCACTGAGGATCAAATGGTAAAGAGAAAATATTAGAAGTATTTTAGCAAGAAGTGTTATAATAGCATTACTTCTATAGATAAATTTTTATTTTTTTTATTTTCAAATACTCTTCTCACCCTGTGAATGTGAATTGATGAAAACATATTTTTAAATATTTAGAAAAGCCTTTTAAAGCATTTCCATAATGAATTAAGGCAAAAATTGATTTTTTTTAGTTAATTCGTTAAATTCGTTGACCCGTTTGCCCCTATCTACTTGCATAAATGCTCAAATACACCTACAGAACTCTTTCTAGACTGAATTGAAAAATCGATTTTCTTCTACCCTATTATTTATTTCTAAAACTATAACTGAGACCACCACCAACTCGCTCTTGACAGAATATAATTTGGAATAGAATGAATATGTCTATTAAATTGAAATATTCAGGCATGAAAATAAATTTTCTAAAAGAAAATATTAAATTGTCCAAATGTCCATCTAAAATTTTAGTTGAATATTGGATATCCAAAAGCCAAAATTGATTTGATAACAATTCTCTCATCTGTATAAAGTTAGCTGGCAAATATTTTTAACACAAAAATAATCTTCAACAAAAGCTGACTAAATACAATGCTTTAGCGAGAAAGGTTAGAACAAAAAATCCAACATAGAAAAAAATGTTTGAAAAATAAACAGTGCAATAAAACACACAGGAGAGGACCCCCTTGATGTGTCTAGAATATGTTGAAGAGGATGCCTAGAAGCTTTTAAAATATTTTCATTGTCCTAGCATTTTGAACTTGACATAAACCATCTTTTTAAGTTGTTAATAAATCTCCAAAATTGGTTGAAAAATATATTTTTTGAGATTATAACGTAGTACTATGTTATGCTCGTTAAAAATATTCTTCAGTCTTTTTTGTCACTATCATTATTTTATAAAAATAACTTATTTTATAAAAATAATAGTCTCTAAAAATACAGAATTTTTCATTTATATGAAACTATTGTATTAATACATTCCTCAAAATTAATTTTTAATTCTAAATCTGTAACCCTGGTCGTACACGAGGACATTTTTTAAGCAATTTCTGGCGACATTTCTGGCTCCATAAAAATGTCTTCGTGTATGACAGCAAAATGGAATTGGAATTGGAATTGGCTTGAAAAAATGTTTGTTCTATTTTTTCGGGCCAAATCGGCGCAATCAGAATGCGCACAAACGCAAATGCGTCGAAAATGGCCGTTTGAAGACATTTCTTGGTCAAGAAAATGTCTCCGTGTATGACGAAAAGTTGTCGGAATAGGCCAGAAAAATAGCCCGTGTTCTATTTTCTTGGGCTAATTCGACGCAAAGAGGGTGCGAGTAAATCGACCATATCTGGCAACACCGCTTTTTGGAAATATTTTGTCATCATAACCTAGAATTTTTCAGTTTTTGACAGCAGTTGACAGATCTTTAAAATAATTATATTGTCAAATTATCATAAAAATATAAAATATATAGACACATTTTATTTGGAAAATAAAATTAAGGTAAGAATTAATTATTTAATTAAATTATTATTAAATAACATTATTATTTATTTAAATTTCCACTTGGAATAAAATAATAATAAATATAATAAAAATACATTTTTTCGCAGTTCTTTTTTGGAAATTATAGTTTATATAAAAGAAGAAGAGCAATATCTAGATTATATATTTATATTATTATTATATAAGGTAAATGAATACTTTGTTTTAAATAACTATTATTTATTTAAATTTTCATTTGGAATATAATCTTTGATAATAACTAAAATATTTATTTTAGATGAATTTGAACAAACAATTATGATTTAAATTTAAATTGTGGAAATGTTTTTTATGATGAACTGAGATGTTGATATATCAACAACACGGTAGTTTTTTGGTTGCAGGTTTATTTTCGACTGAACATTCAGTTCAGTTCAGATGGTTATAAACCATAATCTTCAGGCTTGGAAATCACAATCAAGTTATATTTTGTATAATATATGAATGCATTCATTTCTTTATATTTTATTTTTTTAAATAAATAAAATTTTCATTGTGCATATAATATTTATTATTTATCTAAAGAAACCAAAAATCCTTTGTATAGATATTAAAAAAAATTCTTAGCTTATTTTTTCCAAATGAGGTATGTCTATATATTTTTTTATTAATAAATATATATTTGTATATATATTAAGGGCCTCTTATAGTTTTAACCTAAAAAAGTTTTTGATTCAGCTGTCAGTTTAAATTTTCAAACTGCGCCATTTCTGCGCAGAATTGCCCCCCAAAAATACAAATGTCCTCGTGTATGACAGGTTTTTTTTCAAGCTAGAAATTCAGGCCATTTTTTCAAGCCATTTTTATGGAGCAAGAAATGTCGCCAGAAATTGTTAAAAAATGTCCTCGTGTACGACCAGGGTTAGATATAATTCGGGAGAATTGCAAATGCCCCAATCTCCTCTCCGAAAGTATTATTAACAAATAATTACGTTTTGAATTCAACTCATTTTTATTATATTTTATTTTTCTAAAGAAGAGGAGATTCAGTACTCAGAAAAATTAAACCAAAAATTATTTAATTTTGTTAACAGTTGATGAACGTTTCAATCGCCAATTGCTTCTTCATGTCAGTTCATTGTACAGTAGAACCTCGATAAGTTAAACCTCGCTAAGTTCAAAACCTCCGTAACTTAAAAATTTTTTCAATTCCCTTCCCTTGACAGCGTAAAACCTCTATTACTTAAAGAACAAAACCTCTGTAACTTAAACAAATATTTTGAGCATAGCCCTCGATAACTTAAAATAATATTTTGGTGACCTCTATAACTTAAAGTATTTCTTTACATATCATCGAAAAAATAGTTGATGCAGAAAATCAAAAATACATGAAGCAGAAAAAAATTACTGATTTTTTTGTAAATAAATAAATCTATTAATTTAATTTATATTTAACTAAACTATTCTAAATAAACAAATAGATCAAACGGAATTCCTTTTTCACTCACGTGCCCAAAGTCAATAAACCTCGGTACGTTAAAAATTATATTCAATAACCTCTCTAACTTCAACTCTCGATAAGTAAAAAACTCAATAACTCAAATTTCTAACCGTTTCCCTAGAACTTTAACTTATCGAGGTTCTACTGTATATAAATACAAATTTTGTTGTATTAACTTATATTTATATAACACTCCTGAGGAAGGTCATGGTTGGCAACCGAAACGACATTTAAAATAAATAATTTTATATTTAAAATTAATGGAGAAAATAAAGGGATTGCTTTTTGCACTTAGGTACAGTGGGCGAAAGTGCCTGATCTGCTCGAAAGTAGAACTCTTAGCTTAGGCTACCAAAATGCTTAGCTTTCGGAAGTGTTACGTTAAAAGTAACTTTTCCACTTAAGTTGCATTAAAAAATGATGATTTATTTATTTTAAAAATATTAATTTGGTTGACTAAGCTCTTAGCTCCAGTCTCGAGCAGATCAGGCACTTGTGGCGCCCACTGTACATTAAAATAAAATAATTTAGTCAGCAAATATCTTACCGATTCGTCCCAGCACACTTAATTTCGTCTAATTTTATATCTATTATAATACCCCAAGCTACTAATTCTCCTCTATTTAAGACATTTCAATTGGTTTGGTATTATTTTTTTAAATCTTTTTACTTTCTCTTACCTATGTATATATGTAATATATATATAGAGAGAAAGTATTGGATTCATGTCAAAAATTCGATGTCGAGATTTTGATGGATCTTCACGTTTTGAGGTCCCCTGAATCCAAAAAAGTGGTTTTCGCGACATGGTCTGTGTGTGTGTGTGTGTGTGTGGGTGGGTGGGTGTGTGGGTGGTGTGTTTTTTGTGTGTCTGTGTTCAAACTATTTAAGCAAGAAGGAAATGACCTATGAGGTTGAAATTGTATATTTAAGTTAGACAGCCCCCATGGGACCGTGAAACATAAGCTTTTGAATCAAAATCGGCCAAAGAGTACTAGTACTTTACTGATGTACTTTTTCAGTTTTTTTCGATTTTCTCAAAATTTGCTCCAACGATTTTTTTTAAAATTTAAAAATCAATTATTTTTTAGATGCTCTTTAAAATGTATATTCTCATTTTGAGCTTGAAATCTTTTGAAGACCACTTTACTCTTGTACCCCATAGAAAAGATAGGAGAAATGGTTGCCATGGTAACAAAATATAAATATTTTCCCATACTTATAAATTTTACATCTGAATTCATATGTTCCTTACTGTCGGGAACTAAATATATGTCGACACAAAAAATCTGGTGTGACAAGCACAGTACACAACTTTCGATTACCGAAGGTAAGAGAAAGTTGTGTGCTGTGCGCCAGTCACACCAGATTTTTTCTTAATTTAAAATAATATGCTTTCCCCTTTAATAAAAGGGTATTCCTTTTTTTAGGAATTAAGTTGGGTGGGTTTTTTGGGGGGGGGGAAAAAAATAAAAAATTAACTTATATAAAAAAATTTTTTTTTTTAAAAAAAAAATCCCCCCGGAAAGTTTTTTACCCCCCTCCTTTTTTTCGAATTTTTCTTCTCAAGTGTTCTTATTTAAGAGCCCAATTTGTTCAAATCCTCCAGGAAATTTGTTGTTCTATTAGTGAATAGACATAACGGATTGAAAAGACGTATCAGACAGAATACCATCATCTCAAAAAAAAAAAAAAAAAAAAAATCTAGTGAGGGAGTGAAAAAACAGGTTCCTTTTGCTGAGGATGTGGACAAAAACAACGAATCGGGGACTGTCAAAAATTTAAAAGGCCCGAAGAAGAGTGGAGAGTTGCGGGCGGCTCGTCAAGTGAACCTGAGAACCTTTTAGAAATATAGCAGTTGAGGTCTGGCCTCAATGGTTCAGATCTCTCAACTGGGAAGAAAATAAAAGATGACGGGACGAAGTTCTTGATTTCCTCTATGATAAGAAAAATTGTTCATTTTAATTAAAAAAAAAAAAAATCTTTTTGTCCTCAAATATGAAATTCTGCCCTTAACAAAGAAGCCATCAAAAATAAATTACAATTTTATTATCTCACCTTTTTTCTACAATAAATTTAAAGACAAAGAAAATATTGCATTTAAAGTGAAATCAAGTCTTAAAAAAAAAATTTGGTGTGACAGATCGCACAGCATACCACTTTGCTCTGTTTGTGCTTGTCACTCCAGATTTTTTGTGTCGACTGTACTGTTGGAAAGTTAATATTAAGTCCCATCCATGCGTTTTCTACTTGTGATTATTTCATTGTTTTTATAAACGAAATCTTTATTGGGAATTTTCTAGGTTGGAACCATGAGAGTTTCCATTAAAAAATATATAATATTTTTTTAAAAACAATGAAATAATTACAAGTAGAAAACTCACGGGTGGGACTTAATATTGTCCCTCACTGTACATTTGAATTAAAGATGAAAAATATTTATATTTTGTTACCATGGCAACCATTTAACCTCTTTCCTGTGAAGTACAAGAGTCAAACAAACTGGTCTTCATAAGATATCAAGGACAAAATGAGAATATACATTTTAAAGAGCATCTAAAAAATATTTGATTTTTGAATTTTAATAAAAATCGTTGGAGCGAATTTTGATAAAATTAAAAAAAAACTGAAAAAATACATCAGTAAAGTACTAGTATTTTTTTCTCGATTTTGTGGCCTAACTTAAATATAAAATTTCAACCTCCTAGTCGTATTTGAGTATTATATTTATTTACGTCATACGAGATGTCTACTGAAAATTGTAAAATTATTATGAATAACACGATTAATTCCACCCAATAAAATTGCTTCTGGAAATGTGAGTGAAGGCTGAAGTAAAATGATTAGTTTCTAAATAAAAAAAAATGCCCAAGTGATAAAATTCTCTGCCGGTGCATTCGACTCTAACGGCCGTTAGGCTGCGATCTCAGCACAGACGAGGCCTTGAGAGTTGTTCTCAGCCACCAGCATCACAATCTGCACACAATCGCTCTCACTGTTCTTATTTACACACACAACTCCGAGTTGAAGGAAAATTCAAATAAATATTATCGAATCTTTCGCTATTATACTATAAGGGACACTTAATTTGCAGATCAAACTTAAAAATACAATATAACCGCCATCTTTTTATTTTCTCTTACCCTATATATGAAATATAGCTATAGAGAAAGTATTACGACAATGTCAAAAATTCTATGTCGAGATTTGGATTGATATACACGTTTTGATGTCCCTTGAGTCCAAAAAAAGTGGATCCCGCAAATTGGTCTGTCTGTCTGCCTGCGATTTTTAGCATAAAGGAATTGAGCTACCGGATTGAAATTTTATATTTAAGTTAGGTACCCTCCCGGTTACTAAAAATAAGCTTTTGAAAAAAAAAACGGCCAAAAAGTACTAGTACTTTACTGATGTAATTTTTCTGTTTTTTCGATTTTTTTCAAAAATTGCTGCACCGATTTTGATTAAAATTCAAAAATCAATTATTTTTTAGATGTTCTTTAAAATGAATATTCTCATTTTGCCCTTGAAATCATTTGAAGCACACTTTTTTCTTGAACTTCATAGGAAAGATAGGAAAAATGGTAACCCATGGTAACAAAATATAAATATTTTCCCATAAAATGTGGCCAGCACAGCACACAACTTCTTCTTACCTTTCGGTAAGAGAAAGTTGTGTGCTGTGCGCCAGTCGCCAGATTTTATATAGATATCGTAGATGAAATTATAGTATTTATACTCTTGTATTTATTAAAATATCAATCAGACAATTGAATTCGTGATCAGAGTTAGTCATGAACTAAATGAAAAGTAAAATATATATTTGAGTAAATTAATCACTTCAAAAATGTGATTTGATAAAATTATTTAAACATTTATTTAGGCCTAAATTAATTTAATCAAATGAGACATTTGATTTGATTATTTTACTCAAACTAAAATTTTACTTTAGTTCGTGTCAACCAACTCTTCGTTACCTATTTTGTCTTTATATATGTTTGTCCTTTTTATAGATCTATACTAAGGTTATACGACCTATCCTTGAATTAGATCAGTTAGAGAGTTTCGAATTGAGAAAAAAATTGAATACAAATTTTTGATTCTTAGGCTAATCTTTCATTTTCAAATTCTTAATTTCTTATTTAATGATAAATTCTTTAAACGATTTACTCAGATCATTAATGATTTGCAAATTTAATAATCTTTATTTCCCTTCTTATCTCCTAACCTTAAGTTTAAAAATAAATTAAATAAAAAAAAAAAAAACTTAAGGGTTTGAATTTATCATTTTTGTCAGGAGCCCTAATCATCTTGATTCTTAAAGTAAAACTTCGAAAAAAATAACAGATGTTTCGAAAAGAAAATTAGTCATCTTCTAAAGATGAGAACAGATGCTGGACCATAATTTTAGAACAGGTGGGCGCTAAAGAAAACCGTTTATCAATCATTTTCTAGCATCTTAGAGATAACAATTACTAATAGCTTGTGCTAAAAACTCAATAATATTTTCTCCGAGTTTTAATCATACAATTAACATCCTTATTTTTCTCTAAACTTCTCAATTGCGAAGTTCTTTTATGGATTAATCTTATATTATCCATTAATTTCCATATAAACAATTCATTCAAGAAAAGGCATACCTATGTAAATATTTATGACTTTTCTAAATGGCTTTAGAAAGGAAGTAAGTGGGTGGTAACATTTTATACTTAAATAAAAATTTTGTTTCGTAGGCGTTTTGTAGTAGGCCTATGGTTTGATTGAAGTATTTATTGGTGGAGCTATTCACCTATTATTTTTGCTTCAAAACTATTGTATTGTTGTCTAAACAATTTGTCAACGCTTTTATTGCATTTTATTTAAAAAATAATCCATTCCTTGGAAATTTTAATATTATTAATAAAATACGTCATTCGCTTTGAATTATTATTGACGCCCGGTTATTATGCATCCCAACGCACACCTAGAGCCCGGTGAACACAGCACGCGGCGGCGCGCCGCGGCGTCTTGCTGGCGCGACTCAGGTTCTCTCATCAGACTGGGTCAACGGAGCCAAAATGTCTCAGGGTCTCGTTTTCCCCTCCCGATAAAAATTTATTTCTGCAATACAATGTGCACAAATTTTTACTGATTGTATTAATATTTGTTAATACTCGAATGCTACTCGCAGCCCATTCTTACATTACATTCTAACAATAAAGGCGCCCTCTGGGCTTGGTGTAGAGGTTAGCGTGCTAACCTCGTATACCAAACGTCGTGGGTTCGGACCCCAGGCAGTCCGATGATTTTATTTAATCCACTTGGATACCAAATGGCTTAAATAAGAATGCCTGGACCTCAAATAAATATATATTGTAAAAATACGAGTATCGTTTAAAGTCTTAAATGGCCTGAGTTGCCGAAAAGACTGTGTGAATGTGTGTGTGAGTGTGAGTGTGAATGAGAAAAAAAAACAATAAAGACACCGATATCTTTAAGTCCTTATTATTTATACAAATATGAAAATAGTTTGGTATCCAAATGGCTTAAATAAAATCATCGGACTGCCTGGGATCTGAACCCGCGACCCTTGGTAGCTAGCTCATTAAAATATTTATCTTTATTGATCACTAATTATAAAAACATCTCAAAAGTAAATATTTATTATTGATTGTATTTTTTTTTTTTTTTTTTTTTTTTACTTTCCCGCAATTGTATTTTATTCCCTCTTATGAATCATTCAATGTTTAGAATTATATTTTATAAAGAAGTGAAATACAGTGAAAAAGTAGAAAAATCCCTTTTAATTACAAAAAAAACTTTGTTAGATATTCAAAAATTAATATTTTGATGAAATAATCTTTCATCTGGCATTTAAATGGAAGGATTGTTTATTTATTTAGTATTGTTTTGGATAGGAGATTGACCCGTTGGGCGTTGTTTTATTGTGTGTGTATCTGAGTATCGAAACGAGCGGGAGTCGAGGCGGGGGTCTCTTAATGAGCCTGCATCTGGCGGGCAAAGGCTTGTGGTCCAGGGATAGAGAGAGAAAGAGAAAGAGTGAAGAACGTGTCTGAGGTTAGCATTGATGATGGTGGCTGGTTGCTGCCAACGGACGGTTTGGCCCCCGAGGGCGAAGTGCTAAACTCAGTATGCGGGAGGGTTTCATCCAGCCGGATGCTGGATGCAGCATCTCTCACTCTCTCTCTATCTCTCACACCCAATCACTGGATTTAAATCAGGAGTTCCTATACTTTACTAACCATTGACCCAAAAAGAAAAGTTTTATTTTAATATATATGGACCCTGTTAAGCATTAGTGTGTCAAGCGCCATCTACCGAGTTTTGAGAAAATTAACATTAAAGTTTTTTGTTTTCATTGGATTATATATAATTTTTTTTTTTTTTTGTTAATTGTGCAAGTAACATTAAATATAAATTTTTTTAGGACATATTTCATAAAAAATACTATTAATTATAGCATTTGAAACAATATTGTTGTCAATTTTTAATTTTTTTTTTGGCGCTTGACACACTAATGCGTAACAGGGTCCATATATAATCCTTTTGTCATAATATAAAAATTTTTGTCAGTTTTATATTTAATATATTACTACCCAAAATCACAAACTTCATAATTTTTTAATTGTCCCTCTCAACTACTCTCAGTTATTTAGAGGTTTAACATATTTACATTTATATTATCAAACAGGGACATATATTAGAGGGGGACGAGGGGGGTCGGGGACCCGGGCCCTCCCCCCGAAATTTTTCATATCTATATACATATATAGGGGTATATGGACAATATCTATATTTTTGTTTGAAAAAGCGCGTCGCATAAATAAAAGAAATTTAAAAAAAATGGAATTTATTAATATATAAGCATTTTTTTTTTTAAATAAAACTTGAGACCCGGGCCTCTCGGGGCCCAGGTGAAAACTGAATTTTTTTTAAGGTCTTTTTCGGCATCTAAGGCCATTTAGACCCCATCCCTATTTATTTCAAATGAATTGTATTCAAATCAAATGAAATAAATTTTTCTCGCTTGGGACGGGAAGCGAACTCGGGACCCCGGTCCTGAGAAGCTAGTGTCTTCTCTCTGAGCCACGGGTCAAGGCTTGAAAAATTTAGATTGAAAAAAAATATTGAATGAAAATTTGTCTTTGAGAGGGCCGGGCCCCTTGGGGCACTGGTGAAAACAGAAAAATTTGGATTAAAAAAAATTCAACTATTGAACCAGAAGTCATGACATCCGACGAATGTTCGCACAAACGTATTATCAGGAGCTGCCAAGAGCCTCTATGAGCTCGAGGCAAACAGCACTTTGTCCTATAATGAAGGCCGGAATATCGGCCGAAACGTTGACAAGAGTGTGAAATAAATATATTTTTTCTTTATTGCTTTTGACTGCCTTGAACCTCCTCGACACTCATTATACATTCAGCCACTCCTGAAATTTACCTATAGTATTTTTTAGAGTTTTTATAATATCTTCTCGATTGCTATTGTAGCCATTTATTAGAAAAATATAATTTTCTTCACCCGGGCCCGTTTTGGGGGGGGAAGGGATTTTGGGGGGGGGGGGGGCCACAAAAAAAAAAAAAAATAATCTCTTTTTTTTTTTTTTCCGGGCCCCCCCCCCCCCACTCCTTTTATTATTTCTTTCCCCAATAACAAATCTACTAAATTGAATGACAAGAATAGAAGAGAGAATTGTTTGATTTGAGGTTTTCTTCTTCCTTTTGAAATTCTACACCCGCGAAACGACCTTTTTCTAAAATCACATCTTTATTTGTCTAGATTTTATCAAAAACCAATTCGATTGAAAGATATTTTTTTTCTTCTCTTCTGGTGATATATTTAAACAGAGCTACACAAATATCTTAGTTTGAAATCTTTAAATCTTGATCTATAATCAAAAATCTTCTCAAATTTATTGCAAGAAATTTAATACTTAAAAATATCTCTTTTATTTTTTATTTTTTTATATTCATAAATTGATAAAAAAATTTAATAGTCTTTTCATAAAAAAATCTTCTCTCTTTGCCTGATTATTCCCCCGGTGCGGGGTCGGCAGTCCTTACTTCACTTCTCCATCCTATTAATGCTGTTGTTCCCGACAAGTCAAGCTCGATCGAAAATCGACTATTAAATATCTAAAACTTTACTGATGTACTTTTTTTTCGATTTTCTCAATATTCTCTGTAACGATTTTAATTAAAATTCATAAATCAATTATTTTTACTTTCTCGTGTAGTATATAAAGAAAAAGTATTGTAATCGTCTAAATATTCGACTTCGAGATTATGATGATTCTCCATGTTTCAGACTTCCCTGATTCAAAAAAAAAAAAAAAGTTTTGGAATTTCGTCTGTATGTAGACTATGTGTGTGTGTGTGTGTGTGTGTGTGTGTGTGTGTGAACACGATTGCTTAAAAACTCAAGCAGCCAGATCGATGAAATTTGGTATATTCTCCTTACACTAGATTTCTATTAACTTTTGGAGTAAATACGTCACCTGAAAGTAATACTTTACCTAATAAGTTTTTTCAAAAATTTTGAAATTTTCAATTTCTTTGACATATTATGATAAATTACTCTATTTTAAAAAGTTTTTATTCTTTGACATTTTTTCGAAAACTGAATATTTTTTTGAAATAATCAACAAAGAAAAATACTTCTTCTTCTTCTGTCTTCGCCCCATTTCCGCGATGTGGGGTCGGCGGACCTCACTCTTCCCTCCAACCCTATCATGCGTTTTTGCGACCGGAAGAAATAGGCCCGTCGTACGGTCTGACGCCTGTTGAAAAGAGTAAGGAAGAGACAGACATACAGAGAACTGAAGGACTGCCTGTCACAGCTCGGGCAGCTCGTGGTCGCCATCCACATACCCACAAGGTGTGGGCCCCTGAGCCACAACAAAGAAAAATACATTTTTCGTTAATTTTGAAAAAAAAATCATACAGGTGTCATTTAAAAAAAAAATGTAAATATAAACAAATGGCAGGAGATCCTGGGTTCGATTCTCGGGGATGTTTGGCCCGCCAACAAAAAACATACAAATTTGTTAAAATGAAATTTTATATTTATTTATTTTACTGGGTGCATTTTAATACTTTCTCTTGTAAAAAAAATTGCACTGTGTTGGTTTCGTGCGGGTAATATCTATAATAAATTGATTAAAAATATAAAACTTGTTCTTTTTTTTTGATTTATTAGAAAATTAAAGGTTCAAATCTATGAAATATATTATTATTTTTATAGAGACGAAGTAAATAAATGACTGGCCTGTTCGAGGCATTCTTTGTCCCAAAATTAGAAGAATGGTTGTCTAGAACCATTCTGGTTGGTTGAATGATTGTTGCCTTCTTAAGTACGATTCTTCAAGAGAAGGTTGGAATGCCTTCTACCTGTTCCAACATTAGATTAAAGCCCTGTGGGCCGTCCAAGAATCAAAAAGAATCGACCAGGAGAAGGAGATAGAAATACTCCAATGCCGGACTAAGCTATAGGACCAGGGAGACACTCCCTTGAGAGGTTCTCTTAAATTCTCACCCTCACATTTCTTGTCACTTACATATCCTTTAAAAAGGATAGATTTATTATCTTTAAGTATTTTCAAATTTAAAAAAATATCTACTTAAATAATAAAGAAAAAATAAAATTGAAGAATTACCTTAAGGGCCGGCCGGATTGCCTCACATCATTTTAACTAGCAAACTTACTTATCGGACAAATAATCGATATTGTAAACAAGAACACTTCTAATTTCTAAAAAATTGAGTTTTTCACATATAATTAGCTATCTTGGCATAAGGAAAGTTTTGTGAATAAAGGCAAATATTGAAAATTAAAATAATTAATTAAAGCCAATTAATTTTTTAACAAAAACTTAAAAATTTCCTAAAAAATAAATAACAAGTCTTGTGTTCCTAACTAATTTTACTCCTTTGGCTTTATATCGACCTTTGGGTCTTAGCCAGTTAACTACGATCTGGGCTTTTATTTAATCAAATTAAAATTCAATATACAAATTAATCACTAGGTTATTTGTTTGAAAGGTTTTTTGAATCAGAGACGCCAAATGGCAAGTAATAGATAATTTTTTCTACATATCATAGTAAAAAGAAATTGTTTTGGATTACAATGAATATTAAAATACATATGGTCTTGTATAATTTATAATATTTGCTCTGATGAAAGTCGCGATTGAAGACCGAAACGTCGGCCAATAAAAATTAAATAAAAGATTTTAAATCTTCTGGCTGCAAAGTTCCTGCGAATCCTGATTAAAAATTAACACTTGACATGTATTTCTACAATTACTTATCATCATCAGAAGTGATTACATTCTAATATTTCTTGTCAAAATACGAATTAAGTGTTAATTTTTAATTAAGAAAACCATTGAAACAAATAACCTAGTGCTTAATTTGTATATTTAATTTTAATTTTCGAAATGTTTCAACAACGGTCGAAAATCTTACTATTTAATCATATGATTTGCTTATCTAGATGTGAAAAAATTCGAAATTTATAGTCAAATAGGATAGCTAGTTAATTAGATATGAAGCACCCCGCCGTAAGACTACTCCATAAATAAGTTACGAACTTTATAAACATAAAATCTAATTTCAACATTTCTCTAAACTCATTTATTTTCTGAATTTTAATAAAATATTATCTCGATACTCTCTTCCTTCATCTGGTTAAAAGTTATCTATTAGTATTTGGTTATATCCTCCATTCTGTGGTTTTATGGTTCTAATCTTCACCTTTTTCATTTATCAATTTGATTATTTTATTTTATTCGAGAAAAAAAAAAAAAAATTAACACCAAGTAGGCTATAATGCTACTCTTTAAAATTATTCACTAATTATTCTAATATAAATGCTTTGATTAAAACTAATAATCTAAATTATCTTTAGAGAAAAAATATCTATATAATAATAAATCTCGTAATAATAAATTTTATAAAAAAAAAACTTTTGAAAAACAAATTTGAAATTTTTGAAAGTTCTATTTTCATGTTTTTTATTTTAAGAGAAGTAGAATTTGATTTGAATCTTTAACAATGGGCTGATGTCACTAGAATGTCCCTAGATTTCTCACTAGTAGTTTTCCATGTGCCGGACGAATGCAAGATAGCGTCTCTTCTCTCTTTCTCAAATTTCACTTTCACATGTGTTTTAGTTTACTTTTAATTAGTGATTTTATATATAAAGTATATTTTTATTATGTGTCAGAACAGAATATGAATAATTCACTTGAAATAAATTGGAGACCGTTACACGCCAAAATCAAATCTCATGTAAGTTAGTACAATAATTCATAACCTAATTAAATATCAATATTCTAACTAACTCGCAACCTTGATTAACCTTGACTCGCATGCCTGTTGATCCTTATAAAATGGAAATAAATAATTTACACATTTGTGCCAGTCGACATTTTGAGGAATTTTGTTGAAACGCTTCAGCCGTATGGATGGTCGTGTATCAAACCGAAACATTAGTTAGAAGTGATTAATAAACCTAATAAACTTAGCTGCAATCGATCTTTTAATTCCTCTTTACTACAAGATCTACTCAGCTATCCACCTCACTCTAATATCAATTAGTTTTTTTTTTAATTTCAATAATTTACATTTCCAATCATGATGTGATATCATAATTTTATTATTGTTCTATTTAGATAGCCTTCTTTTTACTAATAGTCTTCTTAATAAATTAAGAATCAGAAAACAAATATTTTTGCTTTCTCTTACCTATATTTGTCAAAGTTACATTGCATTCTTGTCAAAAATTTGATCTCGATATATTGTTAGCAATACTCTTTTTGAGGGCCTGAGTTTAAAATAGTGAGTTTCGAAAAATAGACTGTCTAATTGTCTCTCTCTAGCTCTATCCCGTCAATAAATTATACTATTATTTTCTACTCTGTATGTGTGTTGGTGTCAAATATATCTCAAGATCAAAATTAACTACTGGTTTGAAATCTGATATTTAAATTAGATTCTCTCCTGACATGTGGCACTAAGCTTTTGAATAAAATCACATCACAAAACCTTCGATTACCGAAGATAAGCGAAAGTTATGTGTTTTGTGACATTAAAATCAGATTTTTGAAATTACTTATTATTTTATCGGAATATGAATGTCAGCATTCATAAAGGGGAGGGGGGGTCACTTAAGTTTTCCAAATCATTTATTGGCAATAAAAAAAATGTTTTTTGTTTAAACTAACTTATGTTCTAACAAATAAAAATTCTGATTTTAGTTAAGATTTTATTGGAGTTTAAATAAATTTCATCTGAGTTAATTAATCTCTTTTTGATGTTTTTTTCTTCAAAAAATCTGGTGTGATTGTCACACAGCACACAACTTTATCTTATCTTTGATAAAAGAAAGTTGTGTTCTGTGCTTGTCCTACCAGATTTTATGTGTCTACAAATATTTAGTTTCCGCGATATGTGAGGTTTCACAAGTTGTATTATGAACTAGGCAATATTAAGATTTACTAACTTGTAATTAAAATATATTGGGTCGGGCTATTTAACCCATCTGTTCCATGGAGTGCATACATGTGACTTTATGTGTCAACATCATGTTTAGTTTCCGCCAATACTATTAGACGGGGATAATCAAGTTGTAAAATTAATAATATATATTTATATTTTATTCCCATGACAACCATTTCTCCTATCCTTCTCTATGAACTACAAGAGTAAAGTGGTCTTTAGAAGATATTCAATGGCAAAATGAGATATACATTTTAAAAATCCACACACAAAAAAATAATTGATTTTTGAATTTTAAACAAAATCATTGGAGCGAGAAAATTAAAAAAAAAAAAAAAAAAAAACTGAAAAAGTACCTCAGTAAAGTACGTAGGCTACTTTTTGGCCGATTTTGATCAAAATCTTTTTTTCATGCTCCAGGGGGGTACCTAACTATCTAAAAAATCTAACCTAAGATTACTAAAATTGTCTTATCTCATCTTGCTTCTCATTCGCTTGATATTTTCTTATCTCTTTAGTTTCACTCACAATTTTCCTCGAAATACATTGAGATAACAGGCTAAACGAGTCTTTCCAGGAGATCGTAAAAGGTATCCGGCAATTACAGGATCAATGACAAACTCAATTTTTTTTATTTTTATATACTATTTTGGAATCCTTTGAAGCATCTTAAAAGAGCGGCTTATCACAGACGACCACCTTGGCAACGTTTCGGTCTATAGGGCCTTTGCAAAATAACCTGACGTGTGTGGCAAAAGGGCAGAAAGGCGCCGTCCTTGTATTCGGTCATTCGACTGCAGAACTTGAACTTCACGCTCGGAGGACTTCGAGAGCTTCTTTTTCTCGCTCTTTGCTCTCCTCTTGCTTATATCCTGGCGACACGCCTTTATCCCTTATATATCTCAAACATACCATGTTTTCTTTGTTCTGGTCTTCTTCTTAGGAAAAAAAAAATATGTTTTAATTTCTTTTGTAACGATAGAAGAAACTTCATCAACTATTAACATCCATTTTTGGATTCACTCGAACTCGATTATTAAAATTTCTCATCTCGTCTTCAAGGGAGTCTAGTGACTTTGCTCTCTTGTGAAAACCCTACTAGTATTCGGACGTATTTAATAATTATCTATAATCTACTTTATTGTTTAGTTAATTATTAATCTATCTCTTCCAATACTAAGAAAATAATATTCTTAATTAAAATGAAATAGAGCATCAATTTTCACTTTCTCTTACCTCTATGAATATGAAATATATATAGAGAGAAAGTATTGCGTTAACGTCAAAAAATCGATGTCGAGTTTTTGATGGAAAAACATGTTTTGAGGTCGCCTGACTCCAAAAAGTCCTGGTGACACCCCTCTATCCTTCAAAATGATCTGACTGTCTGTTTGTGTGTCTGTGTTCAATTTAAAGCATTAATGAATTGAACTACGAGGTTGAAATTTTAAATTTAAGTTAGTCACCCCCATGAGGCGTGAAAATAAGCTTTTAAACAAAATCGGCCCAAAAAGTACTAGTACTTTTTATCGATTTTCTCAAAATTCTCTCTAACGATTTTGATTAAAATTCCAAAATCAATTAGTTTTTAAGGTGCTTTTTAAAGTGTATATTCTCATTTTGTTCTCAAAATTGTTTGAAGCACACTTTATTCTGGTACTTTATAAGAAAGATTGGAGATATTTTTTTATATATATGAATTGTAATATATCGGCGGAAACTAAAAACATTTATCGATACAAAAAATCTGATGTGCTTGTCACACCAAAGGTAAGAGAAAGTTGATTTCTGTGCGATTATTCACACCAGATTTTTTTTTAATTAGACGAAGAGAGCACTGGGGATTTGTTGTTTTGTTTAATCACAAATATATTTTCCCTTAAAGTAGATACAAAATTATTCTTTTTGAATAATAATTAGTAAAAACCAATGTTTTTAACAAAGGATATATTTTTAACTTTTCCTTTCAGAATATTAAATATAAATATTTTACTTTAAAATCATCTAATTCAAAAGGTTGCTTGTTTATTTTTGTTACTTCATTCATTGCATTTAAGAATATCATTTCCAGTTGGAAATTATGACCCTAAATTTTTTAATAATCTGATTATAATATAATTTTAAATTAAAAATATCAATTGAGTTATATTAAAAAATGTATATCTTTTCAGCTGATTGAGTCACAAATTTCGAAAATAGGCACAGTTCGCATGGAATGCCCCCATATAATTTCTTTTTTATTTGTTTATTATAAAGAAAATTGTTGGTGAACTTGTTTTATTTGCCTGCTAGCTCCATACGTCCCTGTCCAGTCGACGCCGAAAGTGCCTCTTGTGCTCAAGAGTCGAACCTTGAGCTTAGTCAACCAAACCAATATTTTTAAAATAAATAATCATCAATTAGGAGAGGACCGGAGTCTTCCCGGGACGCAGCAGCCAAGAAAAGTTACTTTTAAGAAACCACTTCAAACGACTTAGCATTTTGATTGCCTAAGCTCAAGGCTCTACTCTCGAGCATTTGTGGCGCTGACTGTACAATAAATAGGGAGGAGAGATTTTTTTTTATTCATGTTTCCTGAGTTATTTTATTTGAGATAATGACTTTTTTTTAACACTCACTTTTTTCTCATTCACACTCACATTCCACACACATACACACAGTCTTTTCGGCAACTTAGGCCATTTAAGACTTTAAACGATACTTGTATGTTTAATATATCTATTGGGGGATCCACGCATTCTTATTTAAGCCATTTGGTATCCAAATAAAATCATCGGGTGCCTGGGGTCCGAGCCCGCGACTTTTGGTATACGAGATTAGCACGCTAACCCCTACACCAAGCCCCGAGGGCGAGATATGTCTTTAATTTCACATTTATCCAGGTCTTTGTTGGGTGCTTTGAAATTTTTATCTATTTCTTTAATTTCGAGTAATAATCGAAATGAAAATCAACTTCTCGGAGTGATTCTGTATATATGGCAACCCTCCAAGATTTAGCTGACATTTTCTACTTAACAAAGTAAGAAAAGATTTCAACTAAAGTCATTTTACTTAATGATTGGAGATGAGGATTTCTTTTAAAAATCTGGCAACCATTTTTAAAATTAAACTGTAACCAAACTGTCACAATTGTATATACTTCTATTTAACTCTTTTAAAGACGAATGCTTTTATTTATCACAAAAGGCCGAGAAAAGAAATTCTGCAAGAAACTGCACAATGTTTTCTTCTTGGGAGGTTAAAGTACTTTTTAGGAACAAAGAAAATGTCTCGTTATACCTTAAAAGGGTGTTTTATATTTTGATGGGAAAAATATTTTTTTTTTTAATCTGAAAGAATATTACACAGGTGCTAACGGTAATTTAAGAAATTGATTCATTAAGTTTCTGATACTTGACGAGATGCAAAGCTAATATTGACCTTTCCCAAGTGGAAATTGGATATTTTTGCAATGTTTGAGAAAATGTTTTGTCTTCCGGTTTTTGAGTAAATTTAACTTTCATTTTACAATTCCTTAGACAGGAAGAAAAACAACATGTCATCGAAGAATCGTGGAAATTGAAAAATTATGTTTTCGAACCCCCCAATCAACAAAATTTTTCACAAACTTTTTATTAAAATAAATTAAATCAATTTGTTTTTAAATACTATTATCTGTAATAAATTCGGCTCCGAATCATGATTATGATATATTTTTAAATTAATCTTGTATAAAATTAGTTAAAAATGATAGCTTAAAAGCTTAAAAATTTGCATATTAGAAGGTAGGAGGAAACTAAATGATAAATTCATAATTGAATAGTAAAACGTGGCTGTAGCTGATATGTTTAATAGGAAAGAGGTTGTAACCAAATAAATGAGCCTCTATTTGTTAATAAACACTTTATTGGGACGTTTTGGCTGGGATCAACCCTGCTATCTTCAGCCTTCAAAGAGCATATTTACATTTTATATACATAGTTAGTTGCATTTTTTGTCTTATGAATGTAATTTTATAAGATTGATTGATCTTCATGTATCACTTGTTGGTATTTTAAGAATTATTACATTCATTGGACAAGAAATGCAAACAACTTGTATTATTAACTAATAACAACTCTATTTATGTATATAAAATGTAAATATGCTCTTTTAAGGCTGAAGATGGCAGGGTTGATCCCAGCCGAAACATTCCATTAAAGAGTGTTTAATACCAAATAGAGGCTCAATTATTTGGCTGCATCAAGAGCCCCTCTATGCTAAATTTTTGTATATGAAAGTATTGTGATGTAATTTGTTTTATCATACTGATTGTAATGAGTCGGCAAATAACTAATTTATCTCTCTATAGTCTATATATCTAATTTCATTAAAGATTGTTTTTCTTAGACTAATTGTAAAGAAAAATAAGTGGAAAAGGGTCAGTAGATTAGGATTAGAAATGATTAACCTTTTAAAACTTAATAGTCTTAATAAATGTTTAGGCGTTATTTGACATTTTGTGAAAACTAGGTTGTTCAGTCACAGCCGAATATCTCCCAAACCATAAAACATAGAAAGACCTGATTGTGCACCATTGTTATCCATGAATGGTGGAACTTGAAGCTAGTGTGTCCAAATGATACGCTTCTTGTTGAGCTAGTAATTATTGATAGAACTTTGGCATTTTTGATTGCGGATAATTTTATTTTTTCAAATGGAACCACACAGAATAGAACTTTCGTGTTGGGCAATCCCAGCTGATTTTTATTAATGTGAAGAACTTTATGGAATTTATCTTTAAAACTTAACCAGCAAATAGGTCATCCATAATAGGATTATCTTCAATTTAATAAATAATATTTCCACTAATATTCATTTTGTTGATTGCTGACCACTCGAAGTTATTTTGTCAGCAAATAAATTATATATAGGACAAGAAAACTTTACGCCAAGTATTATAATATTTTTTATTATATAAATATACTTAGCTGTTCAGTTCTTCTGTTTCTTCTCAAATTCATGAATGAATTTACTCGCCTTATATATTTCATTTAAAATAGAATACCAACAAACAGATTAATCTCCCAAAGCAGATAGCCTCCTTTGATTAACCTCTGAATTACTTAATATTTGTTATTTCTTCTTTTCTATTTATATTTTGCCGATATTAGCAGAAGTGTTTGTTATCTCAAGATTATTTTTCATTTTATAACTTTCTATTTTTATCATTTTAATTCATTCGGAGTTGATTCGTCTTTATGGGAAGTATGAAATTGATGACAGGTAGGATTCCAATTTTATTTGCATTTATCATTTGCTAAATCCCGAGTAAAAATGATTAAAAATGATCGAGGGATCCACACGCCCGCAGCAGGTCTGGATAGTGAACCTTGAGGGGTACACAGGGATATACACGTCCACACCAGGGAAACACACTGTAGATCGAAAGTGACTAGAAGAAAAAATGTGTGTCCCTGGTGTGGACGTGTATATCCCTGTGTGTCCCTGGTGTGGACGTGTATATCCCTGTGTATCCCTCAAGGTTCACTATGCAGACCTGCTGCGGGCGTGTGGATCCCTCGATCATTTTTAATCATTTTTACTTAGGATTTTTTTTTTTCTTGTCGAGTTTCAAGCATAGAAATCAAAGATTACTTGAAATGCCGACAAAGAAAATAAATATTTTTACATCTATGCTCCATGAGAAAACGTCCTGGGCTCAAAAAAAAAAAACCTTTTTTTGAGTTATATTCCTTCAAAATTCAAAGGAAATGCTTGTCATGTGGGCTTCTTTGTATATATTTGTGCAATTTAGATCTTTTCTAAAGATGTAAGACACTTCCTCTAACTACACATTTTTACCTTATCACAGACTGTATAAAAGGGACAAACACTATCTTTTATTTCTTCTTAAAATATAAATACTAATCAAATCCTTTTCCTGTGGTTATAAACCCCCCCCCCCCCCCCCCCCCCCCCTAATAATTATAGATATTTCTTTAAAAATTAATATTATGTTTATTATCTAACTCGGGTCATTGACGTATACCTTGAACCAGCGAATTACTAAATCAGTCAGCATACTTGTTGATATTCCAGCCATCAGATAGATGAATGTGACTTTTTTGTGATGCAGCTGGTGTCTGTCTATATGTCCGTCCATTTATGTGTTTGTGTATGTATGTTGGCTGGATGCCGGTCTCCTTTCCTTGGAATTGCCCGTTAGAGAAAGAGATTCAAATCCTCGGGCTCCAACGCCCACAGCAGCATCCGCCTCCTTCATTGGTCCAGCCCAAGCCTGGCGCGAACTCATCACATGTGTTTACGTATAAACACACAGACAAGAGACATACGCATACCTCTCCTCTTATTATATCATCGCTACTTAACTATTAACTCATCGCATCTCGTATTCAATTTCCTTGATCTCATTTGCTTCCTTGATTAAAGCGCTGTTTTTTAACCACTTGAATAGTGAATATTTATATTAAGTAAATATTTAAAAAAATTCTATTAATCTACGGGAACCTAGGGCATCTATAAACAAAGAAAAGTGATGGATGACCAAGAAAGGAATCAAAATCATCAAAAATTTCATTAAATTAAAGACGAGCATATAACTAAATAAACATTTTAGTTTCATTTACAATAATGTAATTTATTTTATTTTTTTTCTTTCTCATTCATACTTACATACACGCAGTTTTTTCGGAAACTTAGGCTATTTAAGACTTTAAACGATACTTGTATGTTTATAATATATCTATTGGAGGTACAGGCATTCTTATTTAAGCCATTTGGTATCCAAATGGCTTAAATAAAATCATCGGACTGTCTGGGGTCCGAACCCGCGACTTTTGGTATACGAGGTTAGCACGCTACTCCTACACCAAGCCCCGAGGGCATAATGTAATTTATCACAATATTACAAAAAATTTCAAATTTCAACATTAATTAATCGGAAGTGATTTCTCATCTGCTTTAAAAATGTGAGTTGATTATAATTTTCATAAAAATGTTAGAAAATAAAAAGAGTTTAAAATTATGTAACTTGTAAATATTACAAAAAGATAATGAATGTCAAATTTTTCAAAAATGAAAAAGAAAACGTGTTAAGGTAAATGCTAATAATATATATAGAGAGGAAGTATTGGTTTCATGTCAAAAATTTGATGTCGAGAGGGGTTTTGGTTTTGAGATTTCTCTGAGTCCAAAAAGTGATTTTCGCAACATCTGTCTGTTTGTCTAATTGAATTTAAAAGCATGAAGGAATTGATCTACGAGGTTGAAATTTTGATTTTAAGTTAGGCACCCTCCAGAGGAGTGAAAATAAACTTTTAATCAAAATCAGCCAAAAAGTGCTAGTATAACACATCTCACAGTCATTAGTGTCAGACCTGGCTCTGATGAGAAACTCTCATGGGAATGATACTGAGGTGGGTTTTCGTTTCTTTCCTCAAGAAGAGGCATCTCAAATAGAGTTGGATAATTTATTGCCATGAGATGGATTTGAACTCGAGTTATCTTCAACTCAGGATTATAAACTTAAGTGCTTTATCCACTCGGCTAATCGCCACCTCCTGTAATCTGGTACTAGTACTTTGCTGATGTATTAATACTTTTTCAGTTATTTTTTTCGTTCTAACGATTTTGATTAGAATTCAAAAACCAATTATTTTTAGATCCTCTTTAAAATGTATTTCTCATTTTGCACTCGAAATTGTTGGAATCGACACAAATCATAAGCTCAGAACACAACCTTCTATTAGCGAAGGTACGAGAAAGTTGTGTGCTGTGCAACCATCACACCAGATTTTTAGTTTAAGTTGTTCACATAAACAAAGAGATAATTCAAAAAATGTTTTTTCTCGAAGGTGAAAATTTCGATAATCATCAAAATTAATGATTACAATATTTTCTCCGTTTATAGGTCTATCTTCTTCTTTATATACAGTGCCTGACAAAACTAAAGCAACTGAGTCGGAATGTTCGGGTTTTCCTCTTTTAAGCGGTTATTACTCCGTTCGTTTATAATGGATTATAATGATTGAGGGGTCTCTGAATTCTCTGAAGAATTCTTAATAAAATGACGTACTATACATGATATATTTTTATTTATTTCAAAAATTGGAAACAAAAATCTACAAAAAGAAAAAAATAAGAAGAAAAGCGGATTGACAAAACTAAAGCAACTCAAGTGATTGAATGTATAAAATGGGAAAATTTCTTATTATTATTAATTAATTTCTTAATATTTTGTAATAAATCCATTGTAGTCGATGACAGCTGAGGGGCATTGAAGAAATTAAACTGTGATAAAAGTACAGTAATCGACAACAATCAACGTGGCTCGCACAAAATGTCGCGATTATTTTAAAATCAATATTATTGATGAATTTTTAAGTAGAATATCCCAAAATGATATTACCACAAAATATTCCATTAATAAATTCATTATTTCTCGATGGATAAAAAAATATAAAGAGAAAGGAACTGTGAAAACAGTTCATGCGGGTGGGAGATCCCGAAAAACATCGCCGTGAACTGACGCTATGAGTGTAAGGGAAGTTAAAGAATGCCAGCAATTAATCCCAGAGAAGTTGTAAATGACCTCAAATGATCATTTCTCCACAGATGCAGGCCGAAGAGCAAGAGAAGCATGGTCTTAGTGCTACGCAACCTGCAGAAAAGCCCTAGATCAGAGAGGAACATCGGCGGGCTAGGCTAAAATTTGCCAAGGAGCATTTGAATTGAACTGAATAGGAATTAAATTTGCACTCATCAGAGAAAAGTACCGTCCTCCAACTTGTCAGAGATCAATTCAAATGCTCCTTGGCAAATTTTAGCCTAGCCCGCCGATGTTCCTCTCTGATCTAGGGCTTTTCTGCAGGTTGCGTAGCACTAAGACCATGCTTCTCTTGCTCTTCGGCCTGCATCTGTGGAGAAATGATCATTTGAGGTCATTTACAACTTCTCTGGGATTAATTGCTGGCATTCTTTAACTTCCCTTACACTCATAGCGTCAGTTCACGGCGATGTTTTTCGGGATCTCCCACCCGCATGAACTGTTTTCACAGTTCCTTTCTCTTTATATTTTTTTATCCATCGAGAAATAATGAATTTATTAATGGAATATTTTGTGGTAATATCATTTTGGGATATTCTACTTAAAAATTCATCAATAATATTGATTTTAAAATAATCGCGACATTTTGTGCGAGCCAGTTGATTGTTGTCGATTACTGTACTTTTATCACAGTTTAATTTCTTCAATGCCCCTCAGATGACAGGCTGTCATCGACTACAATGGATTTATTACAAAATATTAAGAAATTAATTAATAATAATAAGAAATTTTCCCATTTTATACATTCAATCACTTGAGTTGCTTTAGTTTTGTCAATCCGCTTTTCTTCTTATTTTTTCTTTTTGTAGATTTTTGTTTCCAATTTTTGAAATAAATAAAAATATATCATGTATAGTACGTCATTTTATTAAGAATTCTTCAGAGAATTCAGAGACCCCTCAATCATTATAATCCATTATAAACGAACGGAGTAGTAACCGCTTAAAAGATGAAAACCCGAACATTCCGACTCAGTTGCTTTAGTTTTGTCAGGCACTGTATATAATTCTTTTGTACGTGTGTATGTGACTGAACTCCTCCTAAACGACTGAACCAATTATGATGAAATTTTCTGTGTATGTTTGTGAGAGTCCCGGACAGGTTTTGTTTCACAAATAACAATAAGTTAATGAGTAATTAACCGTTAAAATAAGAAAAAAATAAAAATTAGGAGAAATAGTTGCCATGGTAACAAAATATAAGTATTTACCTATGTTTACGATTTTTTTTATTTATTTACATTTTGAATTCTAAAATATCGGCGTAAATTTTTTGTACCGGGAGAGTCCCGGAAAGGATATTATTCACAAAAAATCTTAAGTTCATGAATAATTAATTAACCGTTAAAATAATCTCTATTTATAAAAATGAAAAGGGAAAATGTATGTACCGGTATGTATATAAGTAGGCGAGCAAGGGGGTCCAGGGGCGCAGCCCCGGCTAGACGGAAAGCCCCGCCGAAGGCGGGGCTGCGTCTAGTTTTGTATAAAAATAAAACATTTAAACATGACTAGAACGTCTCCCTGTGACTCCTGTATATTTCAAAAAAATCATATACTCTTATCATATTCCTTGTTTAGAGATCCTTGGAAAGTTCCCAAATATTGAATTAATTGATCCTTTTTCCTATAAGACGTTTTTAGGAGTCATCAAGTTCCCTTGTGTTAGGTTGTTTCGAGAGAGACATTCCTCTCTCTCTCTCTCTCTCTTACTCGATTCAGGCCTCCCCATTTGAGAGAATCGTGATGGAGCTCCAGCTTCTCTCTCTCTATCTTTTTTTTCTCCTTTTCTTTCTCATCTGCTTTCTTCTTTACTTCCTTCGTCGGCTTCATCGAGCCAATTGGAGGCTGGAGTTGCTGGAATGCAGTCGGATCATTCCCAGGGTTCTAAGAGTCTTGGGATCATCGCATGTTCAAGAGCCATCCATTAAGAAAAAAAATATCTTTAAAACAAATTTGTCACTTGAATCTAATTCATCTTTCCAAATTTTACTTTTATTTTATTAAAGAAAAACAACTTCAAAAATAACAAAGAAATTGAATTGAAATAACAAAGAAATTGAAAATTTCGAAATTTATGAAAAAACTTATTAGGTAAAGTACTACTTCCAAGTGACGTATTTACTCCAAAAGTTGATAGAAATCTACAATTTTAGTGTAAGGAGTATATACCAAATTTCATCCATCTAGCTGCTTTGGTTTTTAAGCAATCGTGTTCACACACACACACACACACACGGACACAATGCCCAAAATGGTATTTTTGGACTCAGGGAGTTCTAAAACGTGGAGAAACATCAAAATCTCGAAGTCGATTTTTTTTACGATTACAATACTTTCTCTATAATTACGAGAAAGTAAAAAACATACGTCCTCTAAGTTTACTTCAAGAAGAACAGTTAATTAGTCAAGGTTAATAAAATATTATGATTATATTTATAGAGAAAAATTTAAATTATTTTCATTTGCATATTTACTTATTCACTTGTTTGACCACTTGATTTTTTTCTCTTCAAAAATTTTAATTATATTAGTATATTTATTTTACTAAAAATTCATTGATGATGCTTACACTGTCTAATAAATAACCGTTGTTCTGTTTTTTTTTTTTTTTTAAACACTCACACTTTTTCTCATTCACACTCACACTCACACACACATTCACACAGTCTTTTCGGCAACTCAGGCCATATAAGACTTTTTACGATATCCGTTATTGATAAATATACATATATGGGGTCCAGGCATTCATATTTAAGCCATTTGGTATCCAGATGGCTTAAATAAAATCATCGGACTGCCTGGGGTCCGAACCCGCGACGTTTGGTATATGAGGTTAGCACGCTAACCTCTACGCCATGCCCCGAGGGCTGTTGTTCTGGTTAATAGACTATTCAATATGGAGTGCGTGGGGTAAAACTGTACTTATAGGCCTATAATTAATTAATAATAATAATATTTATTTTATTACAAAAGATTTTCTAAAAATTTAATAGAGCATTTTTATTAAATTTATTATTTCACTCTTTCCTTAGAGTTTGTATAACTCGCCGTGAAAGCGTGGAGGTCCTGGTTCGACTCCAGGGGGTGCAATTTTGCCCAATCTTATTGACTGGCTAATGAACAGTCTATTTGAGCATTGATTGAAAAAATTCCATCCTTTTCAAACAAGGCTCTATTTGTATAAAATAATTCTTGAATATGTTCGAAAACTTGTTTTTGATCAACGAACGATTAAAATTTTATTTTTTTTTTATTTTTTGTTAAATTTGCATAAATTTATTATGAAAAGAGGGTCCTTTTATGTATTTTTAATAAAACAAATTCGTTGAAATATTGTACTTAATGAAATTATAACTAAATATTTTGGGATAAAGAAAAAAAAAGGGAGAAAAGAAGTAGTCAAGCCAAAGTGAATATTTAAAGGAAATTTGAATTTTTTTAAAGTAAATTTATTCATATATTACACTTTCTTGATACTGGAGCTTTATTTTCTCAAACTAAACTCTCTTTTATTGTAATACTTACATAAGTTTATTTTTATTAAAATTTAATTTTTTGTTTATTTCTATTTCCTGTTTATAAAGAAAGCGGAATTTATTGAATTTTATTCTTTTCACAAGAATAGAAAAGGAATAATATAAGAATAAATACAAAAGTTATTATTTTATATATTGTAGGCCTACATAATATTGTTAGGAAAGTAATAACGAAAGTAAGAACGAAAAGAGCTAGGAGGTTGAATTTTTTATTTAACAAGTTGGGCACCCCCAAGGGACGTTACACGAAGCTTTTGAACAAAATCGGCCAAAAAGTACTAGTACTTTACTTATGTTTTTTTCGATTTTCTCAAAATTCGCTCTTAACGATTTTGATTAAAATTCATAAATCAATTATTTTTTAGATGCTCTTTCAAATGTATATTCTCATTTGTCCTTGAAATCTTTTGAAGCACACTTTACTCTTGTATTTTATAGGAAAGATAGGAGAAATGGTTTCATGATAACAAAATATAAATATTTTCCTTTGTTTATACATTTTACATCTTGAATGCTAATATATCGGCGGAAACTAAACATATATAGACACATAAAATATGGTGGGACAAGCACAGAACACAACTTTCTTAGCTAATATATCGGCGGAAACTAAATATATCTCCACATAAAAAATCCGGTGTGACAATCTCAGAATTTTCTTAAATGTTTCGTTTGACCTTTTTTCAGGCAAACTATTACATATATAAATATAATAATTTGGGTTAAAGTTGCAAGAGCATTTGACATTCGAAGGAAAGAGTCTCCACAGTATTCTGTTTTCCAATTTCATTCTCAAAGATAAGAAAGCAATTTGCCCGCGCAAAATGTTCTGACCTAATTCCAATAAATGAACGTCTTTTATCTTTTACATAGCTCCTCACAATCCAATCACTATATCAATAAAATTATCAGCTGCTTATGATGTCAATTATCTAATGAACGGCGGATTATATAATAAATGATGGAAAACAAATCAGGAACAAACTAAACAGGTGCTGGATGCATCTTACGGGACCGCCTGAAAGTTAGGCAACCAAAACATTTCCTGCCATTCACCTTTTTCTGTTTTGTTTCCTTTTCATTGAAAAAGATTTTTGACTCCTCGTCAGGGTTATCTATCAACAGGTGGACTTGACTTCATCTTCAACCATCAATTATCACTTATTTTAGTTAAGCTAATTTACTGATTTTTTAATTGCATTATTAAAGCTCTATAATTCATCATATTGAAATTTGTAGATGCTTCTGCTATTTTTCTTTATACTTTCTCTTACCCTATATATGAATTATACATTTATTTCATGGATGAAAATAATTTAGAGCCGGCTACTTCACTTCTAATTAACTTGCTATCCATCGGATAAGTTAGTTGACTATAGCTTTCGAGTTAAGCTAATCATTTGCCTTGTTTATTTATTTTTTAGAAATTTTTACTTTCTCTTGCCTATATGTTTTAATATATAGAAAGTATTGTTTACTTGTCAAAAATTCAGTGTCGAGATTTTGATGGATATACACGTTTTGACGTCCTCTGAATCCAAAAAAAGTGGGTACCGCAAAATTTCATGTCTGTGTGTGTGTCTGCCTGTCTGTCAATTTAAAGCATGAAGAAATTAAACTGCGAGGTTGAAATTTTATATTTAAGTTAGGTACCCTCCTGAGATCTGACCCGAAGCCAAAGAGTACTCGCGCTTTACTGATGTACTTTTTCAGTTTTTTTTCGATTTTCTCAAAATTCGCTCCAACGATTTTGATTAAAATTCAAAAATCAATTATTTTTTAGATACTCTTTAAAATGTATATTCTCATTTTGCTCTCAAAATTATTATTTTTTGTCATCAGCACATTACCAAATATTTTTTTTTTTTAATTGTCGCGCATTTTCTAATACACCATTTTCCAAAATATGTCGAGCGTAGGAGGCTTTAAAATCTTTTCACAATTTTTTCTTTTTTTTTTTTTTAATTATATTTTATCTAACCAACTCGTCAACTTGCCTTCATTTCTTTGTCCATCAACCGTAGTTTGGGCAGGTAGAGTTAATGTAATCGTAAAAAAATCGAAGCTGCCAAAATGCGTTTTGATGTCCCCAGAATCCATTTAAGTAACTATTTGTTCAATTGTTTTGAAATTTTGCACCCGTAAACTAGGGGTAGAGGCCTAGAACTGAAAAGCTTTTGGTAAACTTCAATAGTGGATGGGCAAAGTTGCTCCCTCGGCTTAGTCCGACCCTTTATTTTTACCTTTCTTGCTCTAATTAGAGAAGGTATTCATGCAAATATATTATCAGATTCCCTCTGTCTGTTAAAAATAATTAAAGAAAAATCCGTTCTGGCAGTTTTTGTAAATCTTTATTCAAAGCAAACAAAAATATTCTTTCTTCTCATGTCATTTCTAACATCTCAAAGGAATTTTTGTCCAAGGCCTTTTTATCTTCTGGCTCACTAAAATTTAACAAAACATCCCTTAGTTTTAATTAAATAAAGGACAAAAGTATGTCTAAATATTAAATATAATTTATTTTATTTTTTGAATTTGTCTAATTTTAAAATGGTTGAAGATTAGGACTTCTTTAAGTAAATATTTCGACAAGCTTGTCGTGGTACGAGTGGGTTTTTAGGAAGTTGATTCACATTGCATTACATTCTTAATGGCAAATCTTAATCAAGAGTGCCTTTGATTTTTATAAAAATTTTTTATTTGTTCTTTGTTGTTACATATTGTTGACAAATTTTACCCCCCAGCGAGGATGGCTAGTCCCATGGCCCCCCACCGGCCAAATTCCCTAGTTACCCCCCCCCCCCCAAGCCAAATTCTCTAGTTACGCCCGAGGCTTATTCATTTCTGATGATAAGACATTAAATATATCTCGAAACGTCTCCGGGGTCGAGAAGCATATCGACTCTCTCAGTAGAAGTGTCTAACTCCACTTTTTTCGAAAATCATTTTTTTGTATTTTCTGTTGAAAAAAAAATCATTCTCCTTATGCCCTGAACTGGGTCAGAGCGTAATTCAAATTTTTCAGTTCGAAAAGTTGCAGCACGAAAAGTGTTTAACAGTGGCTCTAACAATGACAATTAAATGTTTTTTGGCTCTCCTGAAAAATAAACAAAAATGGAGTTAGCCACTTTACTAATTAGAACGTGGATATAAAAGAAGCTTTAATAAACATATTCGTGATAAATAGGCTATAATCTTAAAGTGAAACTTCTTGTCTAATGAAAATCTAAATATTTTTAATTAATTTTCTCTAACTGGGTTATTAATAGAATAAAATATTTCTATATAACAGGAGGATGAGGATGTATGGCAGTAGAATAGATGTTGAAGAAAGAAAAAACAATAATCCACTATAGTTTTTTTTTTTTTTTTTATTGAGATCAGCCCACGGCTAACGTTTAGGTCCTAGTTTTGTACCATCATCAGAGCTGGGACTGAAACTTTAGCCGTGAGCTGATCTCAAATAAAGAAACTACATTAGTTGCGTTTTCTTCTTGTTTTTTTCTTTCTTCAATAAAAAATATTTCTAATTTATGCGTTCCCTTATAGATATACTGTAGATCACCCAAACCACACACTTAAACTCAACAGTAATAAAAACAATCACTTTAGTTTGGCCAATTAGAGTTAAATATTAATTTTAAGTTACTTTTGTCGAAACTAATCAAAAAATCTTGGGGACTAATTCAACGTTGTAGCTCATTTCGTTCTTGAGAGACAGAGAGATTAAGAAGCTGAAAATTTTTCTTGCTCTTCTTTCTTTTCCTACTCCCGCGCCCTGCGGTATAGCCGTGAAATCTTTAAAATTTTTCAAGTAATATATTTCTTTTGGGTTTGTTTTCAAGAATGGTGTTAGATTTGACAATTCAATCAAAGTTTATTATTGGCAGGTAGAAAGCATTTTTACTAAACCATATTTCTTGTTTAACGGGTGGTCCATGTAATTCTTTCTTTTCTAAAACTCCTAAGCAAAGAAATTATTTTCCAAAAATAGAAAGCAATTCAAGGTCGTTCACTTTGTCATTTCTCTAAATTATAATAATAAGAAAAAAAAAAAAAAAAAAAACACTCAACAACCCTCTATTAACAAAAATAAATCTTTTATTCACCTTTCGCTATCTTTGTTAAGAATCGCACGTTTTTGATTGTAAAAAATTCCATCTTTTTACTTTCTCGTAAATTAGGCCTATATAAAGAGAAAGTATTGTAATCTTCAAAATCGCTCAGGGGCCCACATCTTGTGGATACTTGCAACCACGAGCTGCCCGAGCTGGGACAGACAGTTCTTCAGTTCTTTGTATGTCAGTCTCTTGAGGAAGCGTGGAACAAAAAAAATTTTGGCAACCTCTGATTTTTATTTATATTAATATATCAATATTTGTCATTTTATTTCCCATCCATCATCCCACTTATTGACTCGTGTCACAAACATAGCAAGAATGAGAAAATATGGCTTACTTTTTATTTGGCTCAGGTCCACTTTACATTTTCCTAATCTTGTTAAAACTGTGCTTCATGCTTCATAATATAATTGGCACGGGCCCGCCCGCCGCGGTTACTCGCCTTTAATTAATAATGTACCGTCGTAACATGTTTATTAACAGTTTTTGTTTTGTATCCAATACGATTGAAGTAAATTTTTCTCCTGTTACGGGGTTCAACCCAACCATATCTAGTTCGTTAGCGAGGTGAATAGCTGAAGTATTAGAAAAAATAAAAGGCAAGCAGCTATGTTTATTTCTTTATTAAAGAACCCACACGACTATGCGACCATCTTCATGGCTAGAGTTCAGTAAACAGAAAAACCTTCTTTGACAGACATTTCATCAAATTCATTACGATCTATCAGATATAATGCATTCAGCGCCAAAATCAATATATCAAAGAACGTAAGAGGGTTTTTCTGTTTACTGAACTCTAACCATGAAGATGGTCGCATAGTCGACCGAAACGTCGGTGTGGGTTCTTTAATAAAGAAATAAACATAGCTGCTTGGCCTTTTATTTTTTTTTACTACATATCAAGTTCATTAAGAAAAAGATACTCTCTCTTACTTTAAAAAAATTTAATTAGGCCCTATAAATTTTCTTTTAGGAAATTTTATTATTTATTAACAATTAATTGGTTTTGATTTTTCTTAATGCAAAATAGAGTCCAAATGCGCATCGGGCTTGGTGTAGTTGGTAGCGCGCCTGCCTTGTATATCAAGGGACGAGGGTTCGGATCCCAGGCAGTCCAATGATTTGATTTAATCCAGGAGGTTTTTATATAGATTTTATTTAAGCCAACTAATCTTCCTGGTCTCGTTTAGTAATAATGTCTTTTAAAAGTTTTGCAAACCTCATTCGAGATTCCAACTGAAAGTGGCTCAAACAGAGCGTGACAGACAGACAGAATAATATTTTTTCAAATTTAAACTATCCACTGTAGGCTCTAGTTGAAACATTAAAAAAATTTTCTTTTAATTTTCACCTTTTTTTCCTTTTATAAATGAGAGATGGATTTATTCTTCCTTTATTGATATAACAATTAGAAAATATAGTTAATGTTTAGTTCAATTTTTGACCTGAAGATGGCAGTGATTTATTCTAAACGTTATAATTATAAATTTTATAAAAAAAGGGAATTAAAATTTTTTTGAATATCAATGAAAAAATATTTCCTTATTTTTCAGTTTATTTTATTTTATTATTTTTTTTTTTTAATATGCCATACAATATAAATCAACTTTGGTGCTTCGTTTATTTTTTTTTTTAACTAACTCCTTATAAACTTGATCTAGTTTTTCACAGGCAGCTGGTTTTTTTTTTTTTAATTTCCCATTCAATTCCAAATCCTTCAGCGGATTTTCACTTTTTTTTGGAATTTAAGGTAAAAAAGCCGATATTCGATCGAAGAATATAGGATAAAATAAAAAAAAAGGCAAAAGACAGTTCTGATTTTATGGTAATAAATTCGGCTATCAGCTGTTTTGTTACTTATTGTTTCATTTGCGAGGGGCGGTGTCGGTTGTTCCCAAGGGGTGGCCCCAAAGACTAAAAGAAACTTGGGGCAAGGATCGGAAACTAGACCGTGAGAATCCCTCCCCACTTTGCCTTCCGCCTCGAGGGCGCTCCAAGATGAGGTTGTTTTTTTTTTATTTTATTTTTTTTTTTATTTAATACTTTCTGGGTGCAATCCCGGGCACCCAGGATGCATAGTCACAGTACCACCTTGCCTACTTCCTTCCTTCTTTCAGACACCAGCAACAACCATCAAGGAAATTAAATTTTCAAAAGTCCACGCCTCCTTTTTCGAAATGAATAATAAATCGCGAATTTTTATATAATTTATGATTCTATATTATTAAAATGCACGATGCATCTAACTTAACACCTTTCTTTGTTAACCGATGTCATCAAAAAAGTTTTTTGCGATTAACATATACCCCTTTAAAAAGAAAAAAAAAGGTCATAAATTTTGCCCTAAAGATTCGTGAAATTTAAATTTATAAATTATTTTAATTAAATAGCCCTAATCTAAATAAAGTAGTTGGATTTATCACTAGATTCCCTGGCGGGACATTAAATCTCTTGCTAATTTTAAAATTGTATTTTTTAATTTTCTTTTTTCCCATGCTGTCGATATAGCATATATTTCATATGTCTATATTTAAGTACAAAAATTAAAAAAAAATTTGGTGTGACTGGTCGCACAGCCCACAACTTACCCTTCGGCAAGAGAAAATTGTGTACTGTACTTGTCACCCCAGATTTTTTGTGTCAAGATTTTATAAGTAAAAAGAAAAAATCTGAAATACTACCTCAGTAAAATGTTCTTCAAACAATTTTCAGGGTAAAATGAGAATGAGGATCTAAAAAAATAAATCTAAATCGCTAAAGCCAATTTTGATAAAATAAAAAAAAAAAAAACTGAAAAAGTACATCAGAAGAGTGTACTTCAAACTATTTTCGCGAAAAATTTTACCGATATACTTTTTAAAGAGCATGTAAAAAATAATTAATTTTTGAATTTTAATCAAAATCGTTAGAGCCATGCTCAGGAGTCCACATCTTGTGGGTACGTGGATGGCGACCACGAGCTACCCGAGATGGGACTTGCAGTCCTTCTATTCTTTACATGTCTGTCTGTCCCTTCCTTCTATATTTTCAACAGGCGTCAGACCCTACGACGGACCGGCCTGTTCTATTTCTTCCGGTTACAAAAAAAAAAAAAAACATTCCGCCAGCCCCTTTACCGCCGACCCCGCACCGTGGGAATAATAAAGGCAAAGAAAATAGAAGAAGAATCAAAATAGTTAGAGCCAATTTTGAGAAATTCGAAAAAACTGAAAAAATACTTCAGTAAAGTACTAGTACTTTTTGGTCGATTTTGTTCAAAAGTTTATTTTGAGTGTCCGGGAGAGTACCTAACTTAAATATAAAATTTCATTCCAGTAGCTCAATTTCTTTATGCTTAAAATCGTTACACACACACACACACACAGACAGAGACAGACCTATTTGTGGAACCTACTTTTTTGGACTTAGAGGACCTTGTATATCTCTACTTCCATTAAATAAGTGTTTACTTGGTGAAATGCCCAGCTATGAGATGTAAATTCTTTTTAAATAAATAGAGACTGGGTCTAAATGGCCTTAGATACCGAAACAGACCTTAATTAAAATAAAAAAACAAAGAAATTCTTTTGTAATTTTGTTATCTTATCCAACCTTTAATCTGCTTGTCTGCACAATATAGGCAAGGTATTTTTAAAATATGCCTCTTTTTATGAATAGCTTAAGATAAAATAATCCACATTCCTTCAAAAGGTTTTTTTTTTTTTTTTTTTGCAGAGAGCAAAGTACACTGAACATTTTTCCTTTTGAAATTCTATTATTGTAATATTATATTTTTTCAAACATTACCTTCTTTTTAATTAAAAAACAATATAATTAATAGTCACATATCCGAGACCTTCCTCCCCCCCCTTCATTACCAAATTTTAGAATTAAATTCAAATTGTCACGAAAAAGTTATTTATTGATATCTATTTATTTTAATAAGATATTAATATTCAATAAATATATCGATTCGAACTTGACAAGTCATAGGAATATTTAACATATTTTTGTGAGTTGTTGGTGGTCCAAACGTCCCATGGTCCCGGGACTCGAACCCGGGATCTCCAGCCTATCCGGGGCAGAGGTGTACTTCCATTTACACCAAATCCCTCGACATCCTTTAATTGATAGACATGTATTATTTTAATTAAGGAATGGAAAAGAGCAAGTACAGGTGCAGCAAATAAAGAAGAGAGCCTTTGGATGCCAAATGCCGAAAGGGAGAAGTTTCGGGCAAAATTTTATTTGTCCATCCTCAGTTCTCGTTTCCATTCCTTAACATCGACAGCAACTTCTCTTCAACTTATATTATTTTAATTGATTCTAATGGAAACATGCAAAAATCAACAAATTAAATAGTTTTCTTATTTGGAACTGTCAAAAATTCTAATAACAAAACACCAATATTATATTTGATAATTTAGCATGATCGATTTGCTCTCGATAGTAAAATAAATAAATAAAAGTTTTTTTTTATTTAATTAATTCCTTTTGCCTGAATCTTCATTTGAATAATTATTTTAAACTCCAAATGAAATTTAAAAAAAGCCTTGACTCATTTAATATTCATAAGTAAATAAACCTACGGTATATTTTTTTATAAAACCGAAAAATAATTAAGCCGATTATTTTTTAGGATTTAACTAAATACGAAATCAATAATTGTGTTGATATGCTGGAGTCAAAATAGTGAGACAATTTTATTTATTATGCCTACCTACACTAGAATTAAAAAATAATCAATTTATTTTAAGGCAAAATTGCAAAAATAAATCAATTAAAATAAGATGCTCGTTGTTCCTTGATGGCTTTTGTCCCTTGTTCCCCCTTGGAGTTTGTTAAACGATCTTAATGAGCGGCTCAGTAACATAAACATGCTCTGAGTATGATCTACATACTCGCGATCCCACACAGCAATATCTTTATGCAAATCTTCACCTTTCAGGGGGAGGTTTTCATCTTCTATACCCCAGATGTGGGAATTCAGGCTGGGAAAATGCAACCCCGGAGGAAATTTGCATGCGCTTCGACCACATGGTCTCGCCTTGAGAGTCCAACTCGAATACTTAATGACTCTATCACCTGCTATGTCCGACAGAAAATTTCCTAAATAGTTCTATGCTCCATTTCAATTATTTTTATTGCCTTTTTGGACCAGTTTACTCCAATCATTGTCCTCTTATAGAAAATAAATGTCCAAAGCCACTTGAGATCTCAAGTGTATGTCTTATTCATACTTTTATATTTATATTAATATATTCACTTTATATTAATGTATCTTTTTCTTTTGTTTCAGGTAAACATTGGTTTATTTATTACCGTTATTATCAAATAAGTGAGTACACATATTTTTATTCAAATCAGGAATTCAAATTGGAAGAATTTGAATTTTTGCAATGACTTCAAAAATGTAATTTATTCATCTTTTGCAATTTTATTATCTCCTTGTGATCTGGCTGACCACCTCATTATTCAATTCATAATATTAATAATCTTGTGAAGAAAAAAATTTATTAAAAAAAAAAAATGAAATTAAAAATTTTATTAGCTTACCCATCCGATAATCGAATTGGGAATTTTTATCTTTTTCGCTTACGACGAAATTTTTTTTTTTTAATTACTCAAAAAAATTTCTTTTAATATTTTTTTTTTTTTTTTTAAGTGAAACTTTTAAACATTCACACTTTTTTTCTCATTCACACTCACATTCCACAGTCTTTTCGGCAACATTTAAGATTTTTAACGATACTCGTATGTTTTAATATATCTATTGGGGGTCCAGGCATTTCTATTTAAGCCATTTGGTATCCCAAATGTCTTAAATAAAATCATCGGACTGCCTGGGGTCCGAACCCGCGACGTTCGGTATAGAAGCTAGGCAAGCTACCAACTACTCCAAACCCTGTGGGCTTCTTTTAATTTTAGGAACTTTTTTTCCCTAGATATTTGTTTATTTATTTGTTTAATTTTTTCGGCTACATAGACTATTTAGAAGTTGAATTTATTTATATATTTTTGAAATACATAGTATCGATGGCTCCCGGGGGACGTACCACACACAGATCGTTCGGGGTCACCAATCTCTAGCTTTCACCCCGCTTGCCATCGCTTAACCACAACAATTGCTCTTTTCTGTTTTAAAAAAACACACTTTTTTTCTCATTCACACTCACATTCCAGTCTTTTCGACAACTCAGGCCATATAAGACTTTTGACGATAACCGTTATTTGAATATATATTTATTTGGGGTTCAGGCATTCTTATTTAAGCCATTTGGTATCCAAATGGTTTAAATAAAATCATCGGACTGCCTGGGATCCGAACCCTCGACCCTTCGTATACAAGGCAGGCGCGCTACCAACTACGCCAAGCACGAGGGTTCTCTTTTCCGTTGCCAGGCCCTCTGGCATATTTGTTTATTAAAATCTGAATATTACTTTCTCTTATCCTATATATGAAATATATAGAGAGAAAGTATTGTTTTTTTTTCTATAATTGAAATTCTTTAGAATTGGCTGGTGATGTGCAAACGGAAGTTGCCTTGAATAGAAATACTTTGAGTATATATTCATCCAACATTTTTTTTTTATCTCACATTATATTTTTACTTCTTAAATTAATTTATCTCTTAACTGGATTGTTTTCGTTGATTCCTCTTTTCATCTCTATATGAGATACGTATCTAGGGCGAATTACATAGTAATAATAAATATCCTCCCTTATTTATTTAAATCTTTTTGAATAAATCTAGCCTCTTGAAATAATTTCTTATCCCATGGGGTTAAATTTGATATAATAGCCTATAAATAAATTAATAAATAATTATTGACTTAGTAATTATACCAATCATGTTGAAAGAAAGAGCATAAATTTTTTTATAGCAAGCATTAATTTATCTTACTTCTTCCTGAGAAAGGAAAGAGATCTCACCCCAGTAAAAATCTAATAGAAAATTCACATTCCTGTGTTCTAAAAATTAAAACAAATATTTTAAAATTCAATTTTGAAACTAGATTGAAAATAAATTTGTATTGGCTAAATAAATTTTGTAAACAAAATCTCACAATGCTTGTTTATCCCTTTTCACCCCTTTAAGGGTAAAATTTATAAAATTTCTTCTCTCTCTTTCTTTCATTATAACCAGACAGAAAGACGGAAGAAACATTTTTTTTTTTTTTTTTTTTAATTTTGAAATATTATTATTATGATTCAAATTAAATTAACCATATCTCATATGGCCAAGATTTCGACCCCTTCTATTTTGCATACACCCTTCTTATAACTTTTGAATCCCCTTTTTGATTTTATTTAAGTTTCTTATAGAGTTAGTTTATCTTCTAAGATCCTCTCCTTCCCGTTCTTCATTTTCCCCACCGGAAGACTAAGAAAAGGGGCGACTTTTAAAAGACTTGTAATTTGTTAAGAAGTAAATAGAACGGTTTCATATTGACATTTTTTTTTCTTTTAGATTGTTTACATATTATTTTATTTCTTTTAGACCGTTCTATAGAAAATAAACCTTTAAACCTACAGTATTTATATGTAAATGTATTTATTATAAATTGATTTAAATAGGTTGGGAAAAAAATTTGAAAGGTAAAGAAATTCTCTTTAACTGAAAATAGGATGAATAGCAAAATTAATGAAGCTTTAATAAGTATTTTAAAAACTTGAATAAGAACAAAAATTAACTACTCTTAGATTCGATTCTTTTGTTTTTACATAATTGGGTAAGGTATTGAGAGAAATATAACAATCTATCTATCTATTCACCTCATAGTCTACCCTAAGTGATGATACCAGGTTTTCAGATACATCCATTTCAGTGGTGGTCCAAATGACTAATTTAAAATTTTTCTCATCTCTTAATATTCGGAAGTTTTTTCAAATAGGGAATAATAATATTTTTTCAAATATATCTATGAATAAGATAAATTTTGGACCACCAGTGAGATAAATGGATATATCAGAAAACCTGCTATCATCACTTAGGGTAGACTATGAAGTGAATAGATAAATGTTAGATAGATAGATTGTTATATTTTTCTTAAATCCTTATCCAAGAAAAATTTTGAAAAAAAATAATCTGAAAAAATCTTTAAACCGACAGCTTGATCTTGACTAAACTGAAGTAACCGAAATATATAGAAATAAAATTCTTTAATTAATAAATTGGTCTATAATTATTCTTGAAGAAAGGTTCATTGAATACTTTTGTTGTATACCAACAGACTTGGCAGAAGTCTTTTAACCCCTCAAAGGCAATTATCATCTCTCTATAATTAACCACCCGCAGATTTGTGTATGCTTATCAATAGCAGGCAAAGCACGCGGCTGCTTTATCGATTTTTATCGAGAGACCTCGTAACGAACCAAGGGCAAAATGGATCCCCTAAGGTCCATTGTCAAGTTCCAAGGGTGGGTTGGGGTTCCTCCTCGGTTTGCACTGGTTTTGCCCGGAGAGTTGAATCGTTAGATATCGTCCGCCATTTTTCTGGCCACAGTGAGTTACTGATCATTCCCGGAACCTGTTTTACTTGAATATCACGACCATCTTCTCTTGGGTAAAGTGCGTTTACTAAAAGGGTTGCCCTTGTATGATAGTGAAGGCCACTAATATGAAAAAAGGACCTCCTGTTAAGGTTGGACTCTATGGACTTGTTCCTCTTCTATGTGAACAATCTCCTCCAAGCCTTATTCTCTGTCGGAGACCGACGCTTCATTGAATATTCCGTTTCTAGTAAATTTGATATTCATTTACTATCTATATTACCTATTAATGGGTAGCAACTATAAAAGCTCGTGGTTTAATAAAAAATTCATTCACACCACCAGTCATACTGGATCTTTTCAATGATTCTAATTAAAAATCATGATCATTTTTATTTTTCCGTTAAAATATCCTCTTTTCCACCCCAAAAAAAAAGAGCGAAACCCTATTATTTACACTAAAATGTCAGATTAAAGTATTTCAACCCCTAGTTTATTCTTCCCAGAGACCCTTATTTTCTTGAAAAACCTTATTTTAGAATTGCTTTATTATGTTAATTTTAAAGTAAAATTTTAAATTAGCCTACTTTTAAGAAATACACTCTAATTTTATTATATATAATATTTTTTATATTCATCTACAGTAGAAGAATATAATATTTATTATGTAAATTTAAAATTAAAAGGGTTTTTTTTTTGTATATAAAGATTTCCTTTGAGTTCGGTTTAATATTAATTAAGAAATAGTGTGTAAACCTGTATTTCTGAATGAGTATATATAAATGAATACCTTTGGGTGAAAAACGCCCTTTTTATTTTTTTTAATAGTGAATACTTGTTGCTATTTTCCTGCCAGGGGATGACAAGGAATTTTTTTTGGTATTTAAAATGGACTATTTTGAAATTTTAAATTAGTCCATATTAAAAATATTTTTAATTAATAGTTTATATAGCTTCAGATTCTGCAAGCTGCTAAATAAAACTTTAGCCTTCAGAGAAACTGGTTACATTTGGGAAGAGAGCAAAGAAGTCTTATTCTTCTTATACCAAGTGTCAGAGGTTCGTTCGCTTACCATCCCAAAAATCAAAACTATAATTTTTTCTCTTACCCTATATAAGAAATATATAGAGAGAGGAAGTATTGCGATCATGTCAAAAATTCGATGTCGAATTGTTTGTTTCATAATAAAAATTTCAATCGGGGTTTGAGGTGATAAAATATCCCCCTTTGCCTCCAAATAACTCTTCTAATTAATTTATTTATTCATTTCCTAATTTGTTTTTATAAACGAAGAACGCTTCTTTAGGAATCTAGAAATAAAGGAAACAAATATTAATATATCCAAATTCTTGTTTAATTTTTTTCAAGTGATATTGCAGTTGGGTGGCAAATTAGAGGAATTGCTGCGAAAAATGAACCTTCGTCAATTCATTAGACCTTGTAGAGCAGAGTTTTCCAAACTGTGAGGGCGCAAAGGGGCCTCCCTAGGGAGGCGCGGACTAGTCTAAGGGGAGGCGCGAATATTGGCCACCAAGATCAATTTTCCAAATGATTGCTAGTTTTATAAATAAAATAATTAAATTTAGAAGATTCTGGGACGGAGGTTTTCCTTAATTAAAAAATATGAATAAATAAAAAAAATATTTTTATATAAATTTATATTTTTTAGTATTAAAAATTTTTGTTTTTGTATTATTTTATTAAATGTGTGGGGTAGGGGGCGTCATACGATTAAATATTTTTAAGGGAGGCGTTGTAACAAAGTTTGGAAACCACTGGCCTAAAGAAAGACTCATTCTAGAAAACTATCCTATGTGTAAAACCCAAAGGCGGATCTAGGGAAGTTTCAAGCTCGCCGAAGGCGATAACATTGTTAATTATTTTATTTATTAAGATTGGATTTCAAATGGCTTAAATAAGAATGCCTGGACCCCAACATATAAATATTCTTTTTTTTTTTTTTTAATCTGCCCGTCTAGCCAACTGCCATTGGGCTAAAATTTTTACAAAATATACATATCGTCGCTTGCATCACGTAGTGACGTATCTCAAAAAAATTAAAAATTGAGATACACGGGGTATGGCTGTGTCCTGGCGTTCTTTACATTATTACAAAGTGACGAATCTGTATTTCCATGTTTTTTCGTATTATTTAGGTTTTTTGGTTTTGCGTATCTATACACTTAATATAACAACACGAACAGCTCTCCTGAAAAATGATAGAAATTGAGATACGCCACTACGTGTTTCAGACGACGATATATCAAAATAATATAAACAAAACAATATTAATAATATATACTGTATATTATTAATAACGGTTATCGTAAAAAGTCTTATAAGGCCTAAGTTGCCGAAAAGACTGTGTGAATGTGTGTGTTAAAAAGAGAGTTGTTAAAAAAAAAAAAAATTGGATTAGGGGTTGAAAAATTGAAAAAAATGTTTTTTAAATTTTTTTTTAGCTAAATCGAAGCCAAATAAATAGAAAACATTCAAAAAATAGCGTTGATTATTATTTTATAATATTAAGGGATGAGATGAAGGGTTGATTATTTAAGAAAGGCCTTGGAATATTCCAAATCACTTGTTGACATTCTTTTACAGCTCTAAATATAGTTAGATTAGAGCAAAAGGTATTTTTTTACTTTTAATAAAAAGGGAATTGTTATTTTCATCTATTTATTCCTATAATAAGAGAGAAGAGACAAGTTTATCTCGTTCAGTCGAGAGCGTGGCCTGCTGGCAGGCGCTGCTATCTTTTTTGTGTTTAAAGTGAATCAAAGTGAATAATTGATATAGTGTAACCCACCCTGACCTCACCGTCAGCCAACACACCCTCTTGAGAGTCTTATTAAAGGTAATTATTATACATTTTATCGATGAAAAAAAAATGATAGAAACAAATAATTTGACTGCGAAAAACGATTCTTTTGAATATGAAATTAAATATTTTGTATTTCACTAAGGGTAGAGGGAGATTATAAGATGTTGAAAGGGGGAGGGGGAGTGTAGGTGTCATTGAAAACAAAATTAGTTTTTTATTTTTTTATTTTTTTTTTTAAATACTCACACTTTTTTCTCATTCACACTCAACACTCACACACACATTCTTTCTCTTTCTATGTGGCCTATATTTTTGTAAATCAAATTTCCTTATTATACTTTTACACAGGGGTGGATTAAGGATTGAAAATTAAAATAAAATAATTTCAAATTAAAATTAAAATAATTATTTATAAATGTATTCAAATTATTTTTAGAGTAATTTCGCGGTGAAGGCTCGCATTTCCTTAAAAGGGGGGGGGGGAGGGGGCATTAACCAGGGGGGTTAATGCCCCATCCCCTATAATGCACAAAGATATTAATGTTTTTTAATATTTTTACTAAAAAATAAGTGCATTCCGTTTGAGTTAAAAAAAAAAATTAAATTATATTCAATATTTAGCAAATAGTATAGTAGGATAGAAACATTTTAATGTTATTCTAAAATTTCTTATTACTGGGGCGGAATTAATTTTTGAAGATTTCGAAACTCTCATAAACAGATAATAATAACACTGGGTAACTTAGGAACCCATCGAATCCCTTGCAGAATTTTGTAGGGATTTTTTTCATTAGGTAGAAAAGTAAGAAATGATTAGTCCACTTAGAATTTTCCTGGGGTGAGTTACCGCATCTTTTTGTATATAGAACTAATCTCAATTCGGATTTGAATTTTTACTTTCTCTTACCCATATGTATAAGTTAATATACATATATATAGAGAGAAAGTATTGGATTCATGTCAAAAATTCGATGTCGAGATTTTGATGGATATACACGTTTTGAGGTCCCCTGAATTCAAAAAAATGGTTTTTGCGACATGGTCTGTCTGTGTGTCTGTTTGGGTTCAATTTAAAGCATGAAGGAATTGAACTAGGAGGTTGAAATTTTATATTAAAATTAAACACCCCCCTAGGGGGTGAAAATAAGATTTGAGAAAAATATTTTTCTTCAGGAATGAAAGTTAGAAGAAAACGCAACCAGAATGTTTTCTTTAAAAATATATTTTAACAGCTGACGTTTCGGCTTTGGTCAAAGCCATCCTCTGAGCTGTTAGTGGTCATCCGAGGCCGAAACGTAAGCTGTTGAAATTTTAAATAAAAAATTCTGGTTGCGTTTTCTTCTAACTTTCATTCCTAATACAAATTCCACCAGCCATAAAATACCCTTACACCAGCGTTTTCCAAACTGTGAGGCGCGGCTCCCTAGGGAGGCGCGGTCTAGTCTGAGAGGCGCGAATATTGGCCCCCAGAACCAATTTTCCAAATTATTGCTAGTTTTAATATAAATATGAATAAATAAAAAAATATATTAAAAATGGGGGGGGGACGTCGTAAGATTAATTATTTTTAAGGGAGGCGTGGTAACATAAAGTTTGGAAACCACTGTTGTAGAGGATGGAGCATCCGTTGTAAACCAATAAAACGTCTGCAATGAATTTATGAAGTTTCATTCTTACCCATTATTCTTCTAATCTGCAGTATCTCTTAAAAAACAATTATAAAAGAAAAATTTAAATATAGGGGAGAGGGCGGGACATTGGGACACGAGGCACATTGGGACATTCGAATTTTAGCGCTATTAAATGTAAAGTTAGATTGTACTCTTTGACCATTAGTGTGCATTAAGTACCCATTTTATTATAGAAAAATTTTAACAGCGTCAAGCTACGCCATAGCTAGTTACACGTTGCTACATCATATTTGTCCTGCGTTGTAAAAAAATCGGAAATCGTTTGAGGTCGATTATTTTCCATATGAACGTTTGAATTAAGACAGTTGAAATATTAGAGATAAGTGTACTTGTTTATTCTTACTATTTCGGTACATGCAGATGTAATTATTTATTTTAGCTATTTGTATAGCCTCATTTTGTTTATAAACATGATTGAGGTAGATTGGGACATCTAGCGAGAGGCACATGTGGACACTAATAAATAAGAAATTATATATAATATTTAAGATATTATATTGTGGACAGGGCCGCAGACAGACTTGACGGGCCCCTGGGCTACTTACTAATACAGCCCCCTCCCCCCCCAAAAAAAAAAAAAATATTTTTTGTATTTATGTATTTTTTTTTCTCTTTTTTTAAGTGAATCGTTTATTTCAGAAACCACCTAAGCGACAAAATTTCAAATCATGTGTTTTTGGTGCTACTGAACAATTACTACAACAGCTAAGAGTGAACAGATAAAACTGCGTTGGCTGTTTTAATATATCTACCAGTGGCGTATTCAGGGGGGCAGGGGGCCGCCCCCCAAAGCCTTCTCTAAAACAAAAAATACCTATTGTTTTCCCTAATGATTTTTTTTTTAATAATTATTTTATTAACTCATAAATTCTAAAATCTAACAAAAAAAACTTATAAATAATTGAAAAAATCTCTAATATTTACGAATTTTGTATTAAAATTATTTTTTATTTCAAGAAAATTTTTTTTTTTATTTGTTTCTTATTTATAATTAGAGACCGGACAAAAAAGCATAAAAAAATGGAAAAAAAAGTGCTTGAAAAAAGCATAAAAAACTTGAATAAAAAGTTGTTAAATAAGCATAAAAGTTGAAAAAAAGCATCTCATAAGCAATTTTTACTCATACCAATGGCGTATACAATTTTTTTTTTAAAGAAACTAAATTTATTCCGCCCCGCCCTGCGAAAATTTTTTTTTTTGCGGAACCAAATTTTTTCACTCTGCGGAAAAAATTTTTTTACAGGATATATTTTTTCACACTGCGGGGTTTTTGGAAAATTTGGGGGGGGGGGCGCCTCCCCTTATATACGTCCTTGGTGTATGCGTGTGTGAATGGGAAAAAAGTTTTTTAATAAAAAAAAAAAAAAAAAAATTATAAATATTCGTAAAATAAGTTCAAATAAGCACGAAAGGGAAAAAAAAGCATAAAAACTCAAAAAAAGCATAAAAAATGCAATCTCAATGCACTTAGTATTTCCTAATTCGTATAGAAATTAAATATCTAATGGTTGCTTATAAAATCCAGCAATAAGCATTTTGCTTAAAATCCGGTCTCTATTTATAATTATTATATTATCTAAAAAAAATTTCTCCACTTTAAGTTTATTGGAGAATGGGGGGGGGGTCCATAAAACTTTTGGGCCCCCCCCCCAAGCAGAAATCCTGGCTACACTACTGATATCTAGGGTAACAAAATTGTTTAAAATAATAAAACTGCATTATTATTTACACTTTAGATTAAAATTAGACATACAATGAAAATGAAAAGGGGGGCGATAGGTGTTAGTCAGCCTCCAGAAAGGGACGATGGGCCAAAAAAGTTGGGAACCACTGTGTTAGATTGTGCCACCTTTATTCACTAAATTATTTTTTTAGAACAAAACAAATTGTTTTTGTCCACATCTGCCTCTTCACTGTCCAAATCTACCTCACCCAAGAGGCACATTGGGACAATTTGGATTTTTTGGAAAATTGCAAAAATCTAATTCATCTATCGGTGAATAAGCGCTAAGCCTATGGCAATAGATAGTGCATTTATCAGTCTCAACAACATAACATTAAATGCTCAATAATATTGAAAGCCAAACTATACACAGCTAATTTTATTTGTACTGTCCCAATGTCCCGCCCTCTCCCCTACCTAAGTATAATATTAGAGGTGTAACATTCTTTTTAAGATTATTAAATATTCATACCAAGTATATAATGAAATTTTAAAAATCTATTTATATAATTTGCTAATGTCCGTCTGTCTGCCCGTCTGTTACCCTCAGTGGCGTAGCGAGGGGGGGAGCAAGGGGGGTCATGATGCCCCGGGCGCTACTCACAAAGGGGCGCCAAATGGCCAGCAAAACAAAAAAATTGCGGGATAATTTTAAATTTTATTATAATTGATTTCTGGAAAATATAATATATTATAAAATATTATATTTTAAATTTAGTGCCAGTGTAATATAATAATTTTGTATGTTTTACATATAATATTATATGGTTTTCGAATGGGGGGGGGGCGCTAAAAAGGTATTGTGCCCCGGGCGCGAGTTAAGCTCACTACGCCACTGGTTACCCTCTATTTGGGCAACTTCCCGTTGGAATTTTGAAACAAAATTTTGTATGCTTAAAGAGGAAAGAGGTAGTATAATAATAACTACGTTTTTTTAAATTTGTTTAAGCTCTTTATCGGCATCTGAGACCATTTAGATCCCGTCTATTTCTTTCAATCGATTGGTATCCATTGACATAAATACTTTAGTCAAACAAAGATTAATTACAATATATCTGGAGTTTTGTAATTATTATTTCTATCATATATCATTAAATAAATAAAAATTTATTTTAAAATTACTTATTTTAACGGAATAAATAAAAATAAATAAATAGATAGAAGGAACTAGAAAAGGAAAGTGGTGTAGGGGTAGAGAAGTCTATTATCATAATGATTCTCTCCAATTATAATATCCTATTAACTTATACATAATCATATTGATCCTTATATTGATATATTGTATTCATTTGACTACCATTGGATTTTAATAAATATTGATGAGACGTCTCCTTTGATATAAAATAAGCCTATCGGATGACTAAAAGATATATTCTATTTCTAATAATACTAAGCAGGTTTTTTGAAATAATTAATGACAACTAGGTTGTTTATTATTGGGCAAGCAGCTGAGAACCTGCTTCCGGGATTTGAACCCCGATCGCTCGAATTTATGTCTGAATATTCTTCCGTCAATTTTTGGCAATCTCATTCTTTCTGTGAAATGAGTTAATAAATAATTATTAAGACAGCCACTCGTAATCAAACCTGTTCTCACTATAGTAGCAGAATATTCTATGGTCCGGATTTTTATTTATTTATACCTTTATATCCGTTGATAAATTCATTTATTGAAAACATTGTTGAAGATCTCTTAAAATGAAGAAATTTCTTCTTTCTCTGATAAATAAAATTCTATTTCTTTTTAATTCTAAAATATATAAAACAGGTTTATAAATTGCTGATAATATTTTTGGTGGTCGGTTTCTTTTTTATTATTTCCAGCCTGATAACAGGCGCCTTGGGGATGTATAAGTGTCGTTTTGTCTTAACCGTTCTTAGGTGGTCGATCGTCTACTCCTCGAAGTGGCTCTCAAAAGACGATAGAAAGACGAAGGGATTCACTTGTCACGGAGTCTCCCTAGTCTGCTTGGTCCTTTTGTCACGGTACAAAGCCCTTACCGGGTCTCAGCAGAGGAGGGTCTTTCTGATAAGGCTGCGTTTTTATCCCGGGCAAAACTAGTGCGCCCCCAAAGGCGCTTTACGGTTGCAAAGGTGCAACAAGAAGGGAAAGGGCCCAGTTTTAAGGGGGGAGAGGTTAGTGGCACGTGCCACGTGCCCTTTTCAAAAAAAAAAAGGAGAGTGAAAGAGAGGGAGAATGGGTTCGCTAAAGTAAAAAGGAGGAGGAGATCGCACAATTAATTCCCCCACGGATTCTCTCTCTCTTTCTTTTGGTCGATACAGTTCGTTCTCCGTCCCGTATATATTTTGCATAGTCGTTAAAGTCCCCAGTTCGAAACCCGGCCAATCTACCTGTCCTTCCTTTTTATTCTATCTCGGTCTCTTTTTTTTTCTCTTACTATCCTTCTCGACCGTTTCTTTCATCCCTATTATAAATTCTTTTTCCTGGTTATCCCTGAACTTTTCCTACTTATTTTTACATATTTTCTTTCTTTATCAACTGAAGGAAAAAAAAAACAGGTAACACTTTATTGTCTCGATAAAACCCTTTCGTTGATCCTTAATTTTATTAAATAAATCTGTAATTATTTGCAACATTAAAACATTATCAAATTTGTATTAGCTAGATATTATTTATCATACATGATAACACAATTTACTTTTTGTTACTTAAGTTTCAAAATGGCAGAAAAGAGTTCTTTAAGGAAGACATAAATTTTCGATCTCAAGACCTCAGCATCACCCCCACTGGCCCTAATGGGGATCATAAATCCAAATAAATGACGTTTGGTTCACCATCAAAATGAATCTCACATTGATGTTTAGTCCCTGCGAATCCTGAGTAAAACTCACATTTAATTAAATTGTAAATTTTCGCTCATTATCTGCGGGAGACTGATAAGGTTTTGTTATGTTATAAAATTTTCAGAATTCAAATAAGAAGTTTATTATTGGCATGCAAGTTGATTGTGATGTTATCAACAAATTAGTTAAGACTGAAGTGTGCTACTCAAACAACAATATAGATAATTTTAATTATTCTGATTTTTGTAGCCTAATTTTTAAGATGTGACGTTTTTGTAATAAATACTTATTTGGTATTTTCGTGTTCCTTTTTCTCACTACTACAATTTAATTAACAAAAACTAACTTGAACTTATCATGAAACCTTCTATTCGATACTGACCCTTTTTTACAATCGGCTTCTAAAGCATGGAAACATTGTCTCAAAAAATTTCAGAACTTCCTTAGCTTCAAAGAATTTGCAACTGGGCCAGATAAATTCACATTGCACACTATTACCTCTCTCATAATGTTCTTGAACATATTAGTGAAATTACTTCTTATAATGAGGCTGTCGACACACTTAATACTACAGTTCTGAAATCCTTTTCTCCGTAGGTTACTGTGACTTTAAAAAAAATAGATATAACCAGATTTCAGGCCGTGTGATGGGCCAGCTTATAATCTTATTCATCTTTAATTTCTTGTTGCTAAGCCTTGGTATGGGATGGAATTGATTTAATTTCGGAGCAGCCCTTCGTCTCTCACGCACTTTGTCCCTTTAGGCCTGCTATTGGGATGGAATGAGTTCCCACTTTCTTACCCCAAAAAGGACACATTAATGAAAATTAGGATAAATTTTTACGCTAAGCTGATTTCTATTCCTCTCTTCTCTAGACAAGGAATAAGTTATTTTATAAAGTATTTTAGATAGAGCTTTGTTTAAATTTTTAAAAGTTTTTTCTATTATCTTTGGACATATCAATTACAACACCCAATAGATTTTAAAATAGCCTACATATCATGTTAGATAAAGCTATTTAAGAGATTTATCATATCGCGTCCCTCTGGACTCGAATCAGGCTTCACGGCGGAAGCGGGAAGTCCTGATTCGAATCCAGAGAATGCAATTCTTGCTCAATCAACAAAATTATCTCACAAAATTAAGGATATATTGATTAGTGATTTGCAGCCTATAGAACGTTATTTGAAAACCACTAATTATAGTATAATTTTTATTTCATAGACTTATATATTATTTCCTCGTAAAATTTTTATCAAATTAGATATTAATTATTTTTTCAAGACTAAGAACTAAGAACTCAACTTATTTATTTCACACTTCTTCAGATTCAGATCAAAGGCCGTTTCTCATTACCATTCTAAATCAAAACAAAACCTATTTGAATTTATATATTTTAATCCCCTGCTAAATTTTTTCCTACCTCTAACCCCAGTTCCCTTGAGAAGGTATAACCTCCTAGGGACTTTAATAAAAAACACCAGTCATAATTATCATACTAGAAAGAATAAAAATTCTCTATAGAAATTGGTCTAACAGTTTTTTAATTTTTTTTTTTTATTTTTTCCTAGCAAAAATTATATATATTGTTCTTACTTATATAGGATATCTCGTTCAACTGGATATAGCGAATAGGGAATTCCCTAGCAGAACGTTACATCTTGCAAAAGAAACTCCCCCTTTAAATAGAGCATTGTCCTCAAGCCAAAAGTCCCTATATTGAGAATATATATATAAGATATCCATCCCCAACCCTCTTCTCCAGCTGCCTTATTTACTTCCCATATATAAGAAGTCGCGAACCAGCATCTTAGAGAAGTATAAGCAGCTGAATGTGCTGTGAAGCTTGAAAACCCCCATTTCCCGAACAATGCCTCTGGCCAAGGTGGCGAAGAACACGCGCGTGCCAAAACCACCCCCTAGAATTCCATCTGGCTACTTCCGATTTACCCCACCTTAAGGACCATTGATTTCTTAAGGAGACGATGGGGGAGCAGAGGCGGTTGACCTTTGTCTTGAGGGGGGTGATTATTTATTGGCAATTTAGGAATTGAAAATGCCCATTGAAGGGGCTCATTTCAATGAATAAATTCTAACGAATAATTTATTATTTATTTCTATTTTCAATTCTAACAGTTAAATTTCAATTCGAAATAATTAGAGAAATTCGAATATTTTTACTTTCTCTTGCCTCTATATATGTTAATATATATATAGAGAGAAGTATTGAATTCATGTCAAAAATTCGATGTCGAGATTTTGACGGATATACACGTTTTGAGGTCCCTTGAATCCAAAATTTTGCCCTTGAAATCATTTGAAGCACACTTTACTCTTGTACTTCATAGTAAAGATTTCTGATTTTTCAAATTCACTTTCCGACTCTTCCTTCCATAGAGCCAATGTTAAATCCCTATGAGGATTTGCATGTTAATTTCGATTCAAAAGAGTCCCTCCCTTTGTAACTTTTTACACATTAAAAAAAAATTTTCCAATTATGAAATTTTGTATTTATATAGGATTCCCTATTGTGTATAAAATATCCAAATACAGTGGCGTAGCGAGGGGGGGGGGCAAGGGGGGCATCATGTCCCGGGCGCTACTCACAAAGGGGCTCCAAATGGTCCTCAAAACTGGATAATTTTGTCTCAAATTTAAAGCCTACCTTGAGCCTATGACTATTTATTTTGCTTTATTTATTTATTAATTTGCGAGTATATTTTACATATAATATTATATGGTTCTCGAATGGGGGGGGGGGGCGCTAAAAAGGTATTGTGCCCCGGGCGCGAGTTAAGCTCGCTACGCCACTGTCCAAATATGAGATTAAAATTTTGAAAAATAACCAGAGTTTATTTCAAGCAGTCAACATTTAAAAAAGTTTTAAACTAAGGTGCTAGGGGAAACTAAATATATCTCGACACAAAAAATCTGGTGTGGCCAGCACGGTGCACGACTTTCTCTTACCAAAGGGTTGTGTGCTGTGCGTCACTCACTCCAGATTTTTTTATTTTCAAATGCTTAGTTTACCATTTTCTTCGACCTTGCTCATTTAGGTAGCCTACATGTACCCAAAGAAGCCATTTTCGAAAATATTTTAAGTACCTCACAGGTGAAATTGACATTTTCTCGTCTTCCAAATGGTCTCTTTTGTGCTACTACCCTTCTCAGGGCCTTCAGTATTGTCTTTATCTGAGAGAATTTGTTTCTTTGGCTAATCTCTCTTTTTCCTTTGACTATCGCCATTGGTTAAATTCCTGATTTTCTTTACTCTCTTGTCTTCTTCCTATTTCTGTGTGGTTTTTTGAACTTTCAATCATTTCCAAAGAAGAAAAAAAAATATATAATATTTTTAGTGAAAATGTTTAATAGGATTTGTCTTTATTTTATATAGTAAAATTGCTTTTGAAGAAGCTCTCAAACATAGTAGATGCATTGATTTTTCAGGTCTTCTTAAAAAAATACTTGATTATAAAATTCTCCCATCTAAAGATATTTTTTTTCAAACAAACAAATATACCAAAAAACTATTATTTTTACACTTAATCTTTTCACATTTATTTTAATACTTTTCGAGACAATAACAAATTATCTATCTCCTTTGTCGACATCTTTGAATTTATAATTTTCAATACGTTAAAGTAAATCTTATAACATTTTAGAATGATAGACAGGAAGAGAGGATGTCAGCCAAAAGGAGAGCCTCTATCGAATAAAAATCTCCAATCAGAAGACGTTTCGAGTTTAATTAAATAAATCCATCATCAGTTCTTAAGAGATTATTAGCAATGATGATGGATTAATTAAACCCGAAACGTCTTCTGAATGGAGATTTTTATTCGATAGAGGCTCTCCTTTGGGCTGACATCCTCTCTTCCTGTCTATCATTCTAATCGTTGCACAGCCACTTCTCTTATCAACATCTTATAATATTTTATTTCTACTTTCTCTTACCCTATATATGAAATATATAGAGAGAAAGTATTTTTTTTCTTTTGAATGTATTTATCTATTTTCATTTTAAATTTAAAAATATGGTGTAACTGGTCGCATCAGATTTTTTGTGTTGATATATATTTAGTTTCCACTGATATACATGTATTAGAATTCAAGAGGTAATTTTTTTTTTTTTTTTTTTTTAACATTCACACTTTTTTCTCACTCACACTCACACACACATTCACACAGTCTTTTCGGCAACTCAGACCATTTAAGACTTTAGACGATAACCGTTGTAATTAATATATATTGTGGGTTCAGGCATTTCTATTTAAGCCATTTGGTATCCAAATGGCTTAAATAAAATCATCGGACTGCCTGGATCCGAACCCGCGACATTTGATATAGGAGGTAGGCACGCTAGAGGTAAAATTTATAAACGTGGGAAAAATTTATATTTTGCAACCATGGTAACCATTTCTCCTATCATTCCTATGAAGTATAAGAGTAAAGTGGTCTTCAAAAGATGAGAATATACATTTTAAAGAGCATTTGAAAAATAATTGATTTTTGAATTTTAATCAAAATCATTGGAGCGAATTTTGAGAAAATCGAAAAAAAAACTGAAAAAGTAAAGTACTAGTACTCTGGGTCGATTTTGTTCAAAAGCTTCGTGTCACGTCCCATGGGGTGCCTAACTTAAAAAATGAAATTTCAACTTCCTAGCTCTTTTCGTTCTTGAAATATTTTGTTCACAAACACACACAGACCATGTCGCGAAAACCACTTTTTTGGATTCAGGGAACCTCAAAACGTGTATATCCATCAAAATCTCGACATCGAATTGAAGACATGAATCCAATACTTTCTCTCTCTATATATTAACATATATAGAGGTAAGAGAAAGTAAAAAGTATTGTGTTTGTTAAAGAATTTTCGAAATTATCTCTCGGCCAAAAAGCTGATGTACTTTTTCAGTTTTTTTTTCGATTTTCTCAAAGTTTGGTCCAACGATCTTGTTTAAAATTCATAAATCAATTATTTTTTAGATGCTCCTTAAAATCTATTTTCTCATTTGGCCATTTAAATCTTTTACTCTTCTACTTCATAGGAAATATAGGAGAAATGGTTGCAATGGTAACAAAATATAAATATTTCCCATGTTTATAAATTTTACATCTTGAATTATTTTGGCGGAAACTAAATATACGAGTATAGAAGAAGACATAGAATCATTTAGAAATATTCAAATAACCCGATACAGTGGACGCTATTAATTTCTATCCTAGTTTACATTTTTAGACAACCAAACTCGGATTTTTTTAAACCAAGCAATTCTCATTTGCTTAGATTATTTACTTATTTTCTTTTTGCTATTTATGCCTATTGTTGCAAAACTCTAATCTCTATGGTGCCGGCTAATGTTGGCGGGCCTACTTTACTAAACAAATTCTTACTTAGCCAATTTGATAAAATAACCCATGTTCCCTTTCATTAGTCGCTCGTTAAATTAACAACAAATAATCCAAAAAGGAATATATTTGGCCGGTGGACAAAGGAACACTTGTTCATAGTTTAGTCTGAGATTTTTATCACAAAAAAAGATCTGGTTGAATGGCTCTGGGATAAAAGGTGGGTGTGATCCTTCCTTCCTTCGGTCGTTGCTTGGACCTGGATGTTTTTGTTGTTCCTCACACAAAACAGACTTTTTCTACCTGACAAACATTTTCTTTAAACCCTTTTTTCCCTAAATATTTTCTAACAACTAAATCAATTTAAAAAAAACTACAATAATTAGCTAAATTCGTATTTGTGTTAGGAGTCCGGTTTAGTTTGAACTTTTCCTTGGGAATGGAGAGATCAAATAATTTTAACTTTGTCCACCAACCGTAGGTTTGATAGATAATGTTAATGTAATCGTTAAAAAAAAATCGAAATTGAATTGAAGATGCCAAAAAATGAGGTCCTCAGGATCCATTTAAGTTAATTTTGGAATGATCTCTGTGGGCAGGGGCGTAGCCAAGGGGGGGATGGGGGGGGAGTCTCCCCCCAGGTCGGATCGAGTTGGCAAAATCAAGACCAGTTGGAAAAATAAAGTTTATTTGACAGAAATAAATTTATATTTTAATTAAAAAAAAAAAAAAAAAAATAAATTTTCTTTTTTTATATTTTCATCTATTAAAAAAAAATTTTTTTTTAATTTTCAAATAAATAAATTTATTTTCTTTTTACTGAATATAAATTTAATATATAATGCAAACACTTAGAAAAAATCATTAGGATTATTTTAAAGGGAAAAATAAAATATTTGAACAAATAAAAGAAACTTCAGTCGTTCATTTGTTATTGGAAATGGAATAATTTTCTTTATTTACTATAATTGTAAAAAAAAAGGAATTCCAATTAAACAATGTTTTTGATAGAAATATAAATTATATACAGGCCAACAAAAAGTTTTTTTTTGTTGCATTGAAATTTAGGGCTATTCCTGGGTATGTGGTAGCGCTAATTCCAAAAATGCCATCAATTTTGCGCCATCAGCTCAAGTTTTAGAGGTATAGAGAAAATTAAATTTTAATAAATAATCTGCTCAAAAGCGACTCTTATTTTGAATTTTCTAGATTTTTTTTTAAGTCGTTACCCCTTAAAAACATGCAAATAGTTAAAATACATAGAAATAGAGGTCTATACTGTAAAGTTTGAGCCCAATCGGAGGTGCAGTGCCGGATTTACCACTAGGCCGACTAGGCCGCGCCCTAGGGGCGCAGGCTAGAGGGGGCCGCAAACGTCAGTATTTTTTTTTTTTTTTTTTTTTTTTTAATTATATATTCAAAGAAAATATATTTTTCACGGTTCGACTTCTCTACTACACTTCATGGGCAGGGCTACACTTCGTAAATTATAGCATAGCAAATTTCATCACATTTTAAGGGCTGAAATAGCGTTAAAATCATTCTCGTGGTACCTAGTATTAAAAAATTTTCCGGACGCCCCCCCCCCCCCCCCGTTAGGAAGGGGGCCGCACAGGTAATTTGGCCTAGGGCCTCTAGTTGTGTAAATCAGGCACTGCGGAGGTGGCTTAGTGGTGCAAAACACGGCTAAAAGTTATTTATTAAGGGTGTCCTAAGTTGAAAAAACTGAAAAAAATTCGATTTTTCTAAAATTTAAGCCATGTTTTGCACCACTAAATCGCCTCCAATTAGGCTAAAACTTTATATTTCTATGTACAGTGGAACCTCGCTTAACGAGCATAATTCGTTCCAGAATCATACTAGTAAAGCGAAACACTCGTTATGCGAAACAATAACATTCTCCCCATAGAGCTGTCTCCATCATGACTCTGACTGATGTAAGTAACATGAGCACAATCCGGGACTTTCTCTCTCCTCTCCACTCGTTATGTGAAACGTCACTCGTTAAGCAAGTCATGTTTTTACAATTTTTACTTTCTCTTACCTATGTATATATGTAATATATATATAGAGAGAAAGTATTGGATTCATGTCAAAAATTCGATGTCGAGATTTTGATGGATCTTCACGTTTTGAGGTCCCCTGAATCCAAAAAAGTGGTTTTCGCGACATGGTCTGTCTGTGTGTGGGTGGGTGGGTGTGTGGGTGGGTGGGTGTGTGGGTGGGTGGGTGGGTGTGTCTGTGTTCAATTTTAAGCATGAAGGAATTGAGCTAGGAGGTTGAAATTTTATATTTAAATTAAACACCCCCGGGACCGGAAAAATAAGCTTTTAATCAAAATCGGCCAAAGAGTACTAGTACTTTACTGATGTACTTTTTCAGTTTTTTTCGATTTTCTCAAAATTTGCTCCAACGATTTTTTTTAAAATTCAAAAATCAATTATTTTTTAGATGCTCTTTAAAATGTATATTCTCATTTTGCGATTGAAATCTTCTGAAGACCACTTTACTCTTGTATTTCATAGGGAAGATAGGGAGAAATGGTTGCCATGGTAACAAAATATAAATATTTTCCCATACTTATAAATTTTACATCTGAATTCAAATATTCCCTACAGCCGGGAACTAAATATATGTCGACACAAAAAATCTGGTGTGACAAGCACAGAACACAACTTTCGATTACCGAAGGTAAGAGAAAGTTGTGTGCTGTGCGCCAGTCACACCAGATTTTTTTTTACTAGTTATGCGAATTGCTCGTTATAAGAGGTGCTCCCTAAGCGAGGTTCTACTGTATTTTTTTTAAGGGGTAAAGTCAGAAAATTCCAAATAAGAGTCGCTCTAGAGCTCATTTTCTATTAAAATTTAATTTTCTTTAAATCTCTAAAACTAAATTTGATGGAGCAAAACATGGTATTTTTGGAATTAGGGTATCCTATATAAAAACCCAGGAATTGCTTAAAACACCCCGGTAAATTACTCAAGACAATACAAGAGTTTTAGTCGGTAAGAGTCCTGTACTACTCGACAAAGTTTTTCATTGATTGTACTTATATGAGGAATCTTTCATTTGAAAAAAAATCTTTCCTTAATTATATTTCTATCAAAAATTTTGTTTAATCCTTTAGTTTTTTAATATTAAAATAGCAAAGTAAAGGGGGAGGGGACTTAACGTTCAAACATGACATATAGCGACTAGGGAGCCTCGGGCTTAGCCTCTAGTAAATTAATATAAGTACGATGAAAAAGAATGTGAATTGTACAGTTGGCAAATTGATTAAATTTAGTTGGCATTTTTGGCCTTCCCCCTCCCCCCCCCCCCTGAAAAATCTCTTCGCTACGCCCCTGTCTGTGGGTAGAAAAATATTTATCAATGAAAACTCAAAAACTATTTATTCATAGTTGGTGTCATGGGAGAATAATTCATTTATAATTTAAGTTTATTAGAATTCAAAAACTGTTTTATATTCTAATAAACTTGAACTATTTTTACTTTCTCTTACCTGTATATATGTTAATATATAGAGAGAGAAAGTATTGAATTCATGTCAAAAATTCGATGTCGAGATTTTGATGGATATACACGTTTTGAGGTCCAAAAAATTGGTTTTCGTGACATGGTCTGTCTATGTGTCTGTGAACAAATTATCTCAAGAACGAAAAGAGCTAGGAGGTTGAAATTTTATATTTAAGTTAGGCTCTCCCATGGGACGTGACAAGAAGCTTTTGAACAAAATCGACCAAAGAGTACTAGTACTTTACTGATGCACGTTTTCAGTTTTTTTCGATTTTCTCTAAATTCGATAAAACGATTTTTTTTTTAATTCAAAAATCAATTATTTTTTAGATGCTCTTTAAAATGTATATTCTCATTTTGTGATTGAAATCTTCTGAAGACCACTTTACTCTTGTACTCCATAGAAAAGATATGAGAAATGGTTGCCATGGTAACAAAATATAAATATTTTCTCATACTTATAAATTTTACATCTGAATTCAAATGTTCCCTACTGTCGGGAACTAAATATATCTCGACACAAAAAATCTGATGTGACAAGCACATAAAACAACTTTCTCTTGCCGAAGGGTAAGAGAAAGTTGTGTGCAGTGCGACCAGACACACCAGATTTTTTAAGTAATCTTATTCATACACACACATAATGGAATGGTTTTTTTTTTTTTTTACTAAAAATATTAACTAGGAAAGAAAATTTTTTATTTTATTCCCACATTTCCAATTGTTACATAACTTACTTTTAATATTTTTACTGCTTCTTAAATAATTAAGTCGTTCTGAGGCCATATAAACTTTAACCCGATGTAACGATTAACGATGTGATCAGAGGCGTACCGAGGCAGTTGGGGGCCTGGGGCGGCACTAGAAGAGGGGGCCTTATATTGATTTTTTTTTTTGGGGGGGGGGCAGGGTGCTCATCTTTAAATATCCTTTTCCTTCATACACAAAAATATTTTTAAAATACCGTATATTCCTGAGGGGGGCCCCGGGGCCTCTCAAAAAGAAATTTTCATTAAATTTTGTTTTTACTTGAGCCCTGAGGGCCCCGGGGCCTCTCAAAGAGAAATTTTCATTAAATTTTGTTTTTACTTGAGCCCTGAGGGCTTCGGGGCCTCTCAAAGAGAAATTTTCATTAAATTTTGTTTTTACTTGAGCCCTGAGGGTCTCGGGGGCTCTCAAATGGAAATTTTCATTAATTTTTGTTTTTTTTATCTAAATTTTTCCGTTTTTACTTGACCGTGAGGGCCCCGGGGCCTCCCAAAGAGAAATTTTCATTAAATTTTCTTTTTTTTTATCTAATTTCTCCCATTTTTACTTGAGCCCTGAGGGCCCCAGGGCCTCTCAAAGGGAAATTTTCATTAAATTTTCTTTTTTTTATCTAATTTTTCCCATTTTTACTTGAGCCCTGAGGGCCCCGGGGCCTCTCAAAGGGAAATTTTCATTAAAATTGTTTTTTACTTTCTCTTACCTATGTATATATGTAATATATATATAGAGAGAAAGTATTGCGATCATGTCAAAAATTCGATGTCGAGATTTTGATGGATCTTCACGTTTTGAGGTCCCCTGAGTCCAAAAAAGTGGGTCCCGCAAATTGGTCTGTGTGTGTATGTGTGTCTGTGTGTGTGTGTGTGTGGACAGATTTTTAGCATGAAGGAGTTGAGCTAGCGGATTGAAATTTTATATTTAACTTAGGTACCTTTGAAGAATCTCAAAATAAGCTTTTGAACAAAATCGGCCAAAAAGTACTAGTACTTTACTGATGTACTTTTTCAGTTTTTTTCGATTTTCTCAAAATTCCCTCCAAGGATTTTTTTTTAAATTCAAAAATCAATTATTTTTTAGATGCTCTTTAAAATGTATATTCTCATTTTGCCGTTGAAATCTTCTGAAGACCACTTTACTCTTGTTCTTCATAGGGAAGATAGAACTGGTTGCCATGGTAACCGAATTTAAAACTTTTTCTTTTTATTAGATTAAAAATCAATTATTATTTAAATTCCCATTTATTTTTTATTTTATTTGTGTCTTTAATTGCTTAGGAGAAAACATATATATCTCTCTCTCTCTCACTTGCAAACATTATCGCCTGTCTCTCCGCCTTCTCTCATAGACCTAATGTTAATTTCCTATAGGGATTTGTATGTTAATTTCGATTCAAAAGGGGGTCCCCTTTGAAACTTTTTAAGCATTTAAAAATTTTTTTTCCAATTCTTATGAAATTTTGTATTTATTTACGATTCTATATTGTGTATAAAATGTCCAAATATGAGATTAAAATTTTGAAAAATAACCATAGTTTATTTGAAGCAGTCAACATTTAAAATGCAAGTTTGAAACTAAGGTGCTATCGGAAACTAAATATATCTCGACACAAAAAATCTGGTGTGACCAGCACAGTGCGCAACTTTCTCTTACCGAAGGGTAAGAGAAAGTTGTGTGCTGTGCGCCAGTCACACCAGATTTTTTTATAAATATTAATATATGGGGGCCTATGCCGGCTCGGGGCCTGGGGCGGACCGCCCCCTCGCCCCCCTTCCTCGGTACGCCACTGGATGTGATCCAGAGAGTTTTTTTTAATTCGTTTGAAGGTCTTTTTCGGCCTCAGAGGCCATTTTTTCTCCGTCTCTTTTTCAATTGGATTGGTAGCCACTCTAATTGAAATAAATTGTCGCATGAGACTGGATGCAAACCCTTGACCCTTGGTACAACTTCAGGCAGTTAATAGAGCTAGTTTTTCAACAATTATATTTTCACACTAAGATTTTATTCTTTCCTTTGTTTTTGAATTGTTCCTTGAAACCTGTATTTACAAATATATAAAATTTGAATTTCAATATTAATATTCTTTTATTCTTTATGTTGACTTTTTAATTCAATTTTCTTTGCAGCTGGGTTTTGTAACATTTGTTTCCGGAATTTCTATTCTTTTAATTAAGTCACTTTTCTGTGCAGCAGGTTTTTTTTCCCGATCTGAACCCCACAGTCTCTCTCTCCACTTTGTTAATAACAACATCTCCTAGTGCTTTCTTAAACAATTTTATGCAAATTCGTCTGGATTTCTTCTTCCGGGATCGGAGGGACAGAACTGCTCCAGAGGGGGGACTCGCCACTATTTTAACATTTTTCCCTTGTTTTCCCTTGTGTGTCCTTTTATTCTGTCAGGTCGTTTTCTTCGGACTTCCCTCTCAGACTCTTTGTCTTGTCCATTTTTTGATCTGTATGTATTTAAAACATCTGTGAGAGTCGTTTATAGATGGTGTGGGGGAATTGGGGTTTTTTAGCGCCCCGCGGAATTCACACGCTCTCAATTTACCAACCGGGGCGACGAACCCAAACACCTTTTGATTAGATTACCCATATCAAACCTAACCTACTCTCTGTCAATCCCGGAAATAGAATAACATCACTTTTTTAATGTTTCTAATCAAATCCTATTCAAAAAAATTACCCACCTTGTATTTTTTTTTTTTTTTTTTGATCTGTCAAATAGATCTTTATAAAGTGATTTGTTATTATTACAGTATTTTGATCCTTATGTTTTTATCATTTTTTCAATTACTTTTAAAAAGATCTCTTTCGAAATTTGCAAAAAAATTTTATTCATTATATTTTTGGTCTGATTCAAGACATTTATTTTCTTTTTCCTCAATTTTTCTATATTCAGATTGAAAACTTATTTTTTCTTGTATACATCGTATGAAAATAAATCGAGATCTTTTTTTACTTTCTCGTAACTCTAAAAAGCGTGATTATCTCAAAAACTGTTCAGTTTTTTTTAAACAACGTGCATGAATAAAAGCTGTGTAATTTACCATAATATGAAAAAATAATTACAAAATTAAAAAAAAAAAATCATTAAATTAGCTAAAACTGAAAAAATGATAATAAAACCGGGATTTTTTTACTCAAAATGATGTTTTAATTTACGAGGAATTTACACCTGTCCAATTTATTAAGTTAATGGAAATAATAAATTAATTAAGAGTAAAATTTATGTTTTAGGGTGGAAATCAAAATTAAAAAATTCATTTTTGCGAAATTTATTCAATTTCGAAATATAGTAAACTTAAACATTTGAAAATAATTTTTATTATAATTTAGTATAATCACATTGGTGTAGCTACAGGTTGCTCCTCTCAAGGGCATCCTCATTGTACCGGAAATTATCTATCACAAAACCTCTTGTATAAATTGCGGCCATTGGGCCCCCATTCAAAATTTAAATATTTATTATATAGTTTTGGATCGTCTGAGTTCCTTGGTCCTGGCATCCGGTTTGTGACCCTTCCTTCTAGATGATCCTGAGATCTATATAAATACAATATATACAACCTAATTTTAATTAAATTAAATTTTAAAAAACAATTGCGGAAACTACTCTTTGTGGGTTAAATTTTCTCAATATTAAATTTCTTGACATCTGCCCTTTTTCTCACTTGTAGACTGGTTTCTCATTAAACACATTTGACCACCTTCGACCCCTCTAGAAAGTCTATGTCCCTTTTAGATCTGTTTGCTGGTCATAGAGACTGACTGGTTCGATTCCCATAACCAAAACCATTCGATCGATTCTCTATAAAATGAACCCCCTCTTCCTATGAATCCTGAGTCGGTATCGCACTGATAGGGCGTTTAGTCTAGACTAGGCAGACAATAACTGTCGGATCCGAAACAGCCGGCAATCTTGGAGTTGGGGGGTACCAACAAGCCCTTGGGACAAATCTTTTAAAGCTATTGTATATACAAAATACATATCGTCTTTATATAGATTTGATATTTTTCTTGAGGTTACAAAATATATTCGTTATTTGGCTGCTATTGATGAGATTTGGACAGCTTTAGCAAAGGAAAGAAAGGATCATAAGACAACTCATTTCCCAGAGGGTCTTTTTTTGAATGTTATAATCAAGACTTTATTGTTTATCTAAATTCTCAAATTTCTGCACCCCTCCCTTTTCTCTAAAAAAAAAAGTTAGTGAGAAAATTTCACAACGAAAATTTTTAGACATCTTTTTCAATTAAATATATAAAACATTTTAGACACTCACTAATTCTTAAATTCTTAAGTTAAAGGACTAAAAAAGGAGAAAAAAAAACATCAATTATTATTACAATAATAATCCGATATGTAATCTTACTAATACATCTCCAAGTACCTTAACCCATTTAAAAATATAAAATTTTACTATAAATGGTTTTTATTAGGTCTACTCTAATAAGAGAAATAAAATCTCTAGTACCCCAAACATTTTGATAAATGAATGAAAGAACCTATGTGAGAATCCATGAAATAAAAAAAAAATATGTTTATTTTTATTTTAAATTTTTTCGTAAAAACACAAACATCTATGTGTATATAACTTTTTTTTTTTAATTAATCATTTTATTCAATTTTATCATTCAGCAAGGGATGAAATATTTTGCCAAAGGTAAGAAGGAATAATTCACAAAAAAAAAAAAAAAAATTAACCTGCATTCTTCTTGTGATTTATTCCTTCTTATCTTTGGCATAATACTACAGCTACAACAATATCTTCATTTATTATGAATATTTTGTTTTGAGGGACGATAATGTTAAAATATTTCTCCTAATTTGAGCATAGGGCTTATAGCTGGTAGTTCAATCAGGATAAGTAAAAAGGAGAAGAAAATCCGCAGCTAGTTGTATTTCATTATTTAATTTCCACCACGTGGGCGTTTCGATCATGGTTGGGATCATCCTCAGAATAGGTGGGTGTTATGTATGCGTATATTTGTAAATTTCAACCATATATTATATACAGAACTCAAAGGTAAATAAATATAAATAAATTATATTAGTTAAGATACAATTGAAAGTAAATGGTCAAGAGAGACGATGGTCACGTCGCAATACAAATCTGTATATACATATATGTACATTAACTAATATAATTTATTTATATTTATTTATCTTTGAGTTCTGTATTTAATATATGATTGAAATTTACAAAAAACGTCAACGTGGTGGGAATAAAATAATGAAATACAACTAGCTACGAATTTTCTTCTCCTTTTCACCTATTCTGAAATTTTATTTTATTTTTTAATTCTTCTTTCAATTTTATCATTAAAAATGAGTTAAAATTAAGGGCTGCTAATGACTAAAAATACTCTTTAAGCTTTGATAGGAAAACTTTTGCACTTTGAATTTCACATCTCATATCTTCCGTTATCCTCGGAGCTGTTAGTGGTCATTATGTACAGTGAACGCCACAACTAAGTCCCCCACCCGGTAGCTTTAGCTTTAAATATATGGTGTAAAGTGAAATAATTTTAATGACTGAAAAGGTAAATGGTAAGATCTGGTACAGATGATTTTATTTTACCTTTTAAAATTTAAAATTATTTCACCATTTACTATATTCCATACCTTATACTTAAGGCTAAAGCTATCAGGTGGGGACTTAATTGTGGCGCTCACTGTACATATATTTCCAATTGTATTTGGTATCAATTTTGTTTTGGATATAGCATTAAAAAAAAGTATTTAGTACAAGAAAACTTTTTTCTTCTTCTATCACCAATACAATATAGTTATTTTGTCCCTATTTTATTTGACGAGTGAATATTGTAAACACGTGCACTAGAAAACAACAAATTAGCCCATCCAAAGATCCCTAATTACAAGAGAGCCAAGAATTGTTTCTGATCACCAATTATGCGTAAATAAATCTCTGATTATTCAGTATTAATGATTAATATCAAATTTATTTATTTATTTAACATTCTTGTTCACTTAACAATTTTCCCAGCCTGACCTGACTAAATCAACCCGGGCAAACAGGAAAAAATAAAAAACTGGCCGGGACACCGAACTCTTTTTTGTAATTATTTTAGGGCACCGTATATAACGTTTTTCCCGAGACCCCGCAAAACCATCAGCCGGCTATAAAAAAAAAAAGGCTTATTAGAATAAAAATCTAGATTATAGTTTCTAAAAGGGCAGATGTTTTTCGTAAATATTTTAATTTATCCAAAACATAATAATTAATTAGCGCCTTAATTCTCTTCCGTGTCTTAAAGAAAAATAAAAATACTTTTTTTTTTAATAATGAGGGTAAATACAATATAAATTTTATCCATCGGAAATTGGTTGGTTATTTTCTCAATTAGAATGGATTATAATTTGTAAGGCCCACATCCCCTCTGGAGTGCTAGTAGAAATCCAGCTGGTTCAATGGCCCAGGTCAAAGACTCACGCACACATTTGCACGTGTATTTATAAACACATTGAAAAGAGGCTTTGGCGCCAAGTACTTTCCCGCCCGCGCCAATCGGCCCTTCGATTACCGCTTATCACTCACTAATGATAACACGACCTAGTTAATTGCGTAAAAATTCCTATTGAATATTTATTTATTTATAAGGTGTGTTATTATACTTATAACAAGTGTTACTTTATAAAATAATTTATTATTTACATCTATGAAGGGGTACCGAAACTAGACAGGAGGGGCCTTTAGAACCAGTCTTTCTTATACATTTCCTTTGTATTAGTATAGGAAATATTTTGAAAAAAATAAACAAAATTATTTTTAAAATATTTGCCTTCATTAGAGGGGGAGAATGGAATTTTCATCGCCTAAGCCTTTTTTTTTTTAATTAAAACTACTAAGTCTTATCTGACCTGGACCACTTTGGAATGGTTTGTTTTAAATAAATCTCCAAATTTTTGTTTGAAATTATATTATTATAAAATACATGAAAGGGAGGGGAGTTATGATTTTTTTATAGTGATTTATATCTGACTTTATGTCTTATCCTTAAAAATAAAATAATCCGCCCCTTCCGCCACCCCCAGAAGCAAATTTTGGTTCCGCGCCACTCATCGAAAATTGAAAAAATTCGAAATATTTTTATATTTATATTTTAAAAAATTTCTTTATTAAGTAAAGAAAATAATTAAGTTAAAAAAAATCCTTCATCTCTAGTAAATTTCATTTTTTTTTTTTTTTTTTAGAAATTTCTTTGTCCCTTTGTGTATAGAAAGGTACAGGTTCCAGTGGGAGGAGCAAATCCCTTCTTTTGTTACACACTTGCCACACCCCTTAAGGGCGCCACCAATAACAGGAAATAACTTTTTATAAACACCCCCTATAAACTTTTTTTAAATAATAATCATTTTTTATATATAAATTAACTCTTTTTAATAAAAATAGTTATATTTTCCCTCAAAAAAAAAATTTTTTTATTCAAAAGGGGGGCTGTGGTATTACACTCTCTTGATAAGTAAGTTCTTTGTTACAAGTCAAATTATCATCTAAATCCCCAAATGGGGCTCAAAAATAATTTTTAATAAAAAGTCTTATTCTTTTTGTGAGTCAATTACCAGGTAATTTAAAAAAAATCGAAAAATAATTTATTTTTTCAAATTTTGACATTTCATATAATTTTTTTTTTTTGTCTTAAATTTCTTATTTATAGTAATACTTGTGTTAATGTTCTTTTAAAAATTTTTTAATAGTAGATGTTTCATTCTTTCTCCCTTCTTTATTATAGTAATATTAAAATTGTGCCCTGCATAGTATAAAGTGAATCGGTCAAAAGGGAGTCTCGGTTGAAGGGGCGCGTATTCAGCATGTTTTTTCGGTGTCTTGATGATAGTAAGTGGTGGGGATAGAGGCGGAGGGGGAGGGGTGTTTGGGTTAGAGTGGGGGAGGAGGCCGATAACCCGGGTGGAGGGGGAAGACATGCTTAGAGGTATTCTCGGTGCATGCAAGTCGACAGTCGAGTTCGAGAGCTCAAACCGAGCACACGACAGAACTACCTATCGTCTCAGGACATTTAGCCCTCATTAGTTATTGTTCTTCCCCAGTTGTTTACTTCCTGATTTTTTTTTTTGTGTGGTTAAACTCATACATATGTGATATCATGTTGCTTAAAACATTTTCACCATCTACTAAGGAATGAAGTGTGTCATTGTTCTGAGTGTAAAAATAATCAAGTGTTAGGTGTTTATATTAGTGTTTTCTTCATTTTCCTCTTTATTAAGTGTGAAAGTGTTTTTAT